>JAJPUD010005183.1:8254-60305 GCA_023553655.1 Myrmecobius fasciatus
GCCCTCCTCCCCCGCGCTTCCGAGGCGGGGCCGCGGCCGCCTCACCTGGCCGTCATCCCTCCTGCCCCGGCGCCCAGAGGCTTGGCGAGCCGAGAGGGGGCGGCCGGGGCGGGGCGGGGAGCGCAGCCGGATCGGGGTACGGACTCCTCGGAGAAAGCTGTCCATCCCTCTCTGGCTAATCCCCTTGTCCCCACTCTAATTCACTGAGCACCTCAGGCCCTCTGCCAGTCTGGGCCAGCCCACCCCCCCACAACACACACCACGGGCACCTACTGTGCGCAGGATCCTCAGCCCAGGATAGCAGCTCGGCCGGACGAGCCAAGGGCCTGTGAGACCCGAGCGCTGCCCTCGGCCGTTCTGGCCCTTGCGCTATCCGCCCTGAACTCAAGGGAACCGGTCCGGAACACCAAAGGGAGCCCGGACTGGAGGGGCTCTCGAGTGGGTGGGACCCCGGAGTCCCACCCCTTACCTGACGGATGCTGACACTGGCCCTCAAAAGAAAGCTCTTTCTCCACCTGCCCCAGGTTATCTATCCAGAGCCCTCCCTCAGCAGGGGCCCTCCCTTGGCCGAGGCTCCTCCGCCCCTCCCCCACCGTCCAGCTCTGTAGCGGGAACCCAGGTGCACCTAGACCTGGGGGGCCTCGGAGCCGGGCTCCCTCGAGGCACAATCGCCTCTGCCTTTTACAAAGCTGAAAAGATAAAGAAGCGCTTTGTGTCCAGGTGGTTCCCGAGGTCCCACCTCCCCTCCTGGTCCTTCACCCCAGTCTCACCCGGTTCTGAGATCCCTAGGGTTAAAAAGCCATAAACTCAGACAGTTGTCAATCAACTGATATTTATCAAGCGGCCCTAAGTTTTGGGGGTACAGAAAAAATTAAGTTCCCGCCCTCTCACCGCTGACAACGTGCACTGGCGTGGACGGGGTAGCTGGGAAATAAAGAAGAAAATCAAGTCAGAAGTAACTAAGGCGATCAGCAAAGACCTTGTCTTCTGATGGGATTTCACTCAGTCAATTCACATTCAAAAATTGTCTATCAGGTGCCCAGCTCTGTGGGTGCAAAGGAAGGCACCCCAAAACTCTGATCTGCTGGAGCTCACAGTCCATAGAGGACACACCAACAACTGCAAGGAGATAGTGGAAAGTGGACTACAGGAGGGAGGGATATGTGGCAGCAGGCCAAGCAGCAGGGTGCCACAGGGGTTAGCGACCTTTTCCTGTAAAGGTACATGGTACATTTTAAGCTTTTCAGGTCAAGAAGCAAAATCCAAGATTTATACTTACGTGACAAGAGGGAAAAGCTTCCACAAATTTTATAGTGAAGAAATTCAAAATAATTATAATTACTTTTTCTTTTTGGATAAGTCAGGTCCTAATGTTCAACCAGGTCCATCTCGGCATGATCTTATGTGTTAGGTAAAGCTCGCCATTCCAAATAGAACAGAAACACTTCCTGATTCCTTTGGGTCAAGTTGAGATGACATCTCCTGCTCATCTAGGATGAGGAACTGCATGGTGAGGAGAAAACTTGGAGCAGACTTTCAGGTGTCAAGGGTGCTGAGCTCAAATTAGACCACGAGCTGTAGAACATGAAAGACCCCCTTGGTGATGAGTGTTACAAGAAAACATATTCCCAGTTGTGCCTTGAGTCCTCCCTCTCTCACAAAGACTTGTTGTCTTTGACCTTAGCAAAAGGATACTGCATCTCGAATTACTGTCATTCTGAGGTTATTGAAGTTAAATAAATCCTAGCTCCATCTCTGGTTGAAAGGTATCTGTTTAGTCCCACTGACTGACCAAGACAGCATGTGGAAATAATAAGAAATAAGAGGTTTCTCCTGCCTTTTGTCTATTTCTTGCACACCAACACTGTTTGTGTAACCAGATAACTTCATAGTTGTGATCTCAAGAAAGAAGGAATTTCTCCTGCATCTATTTCTTGCCGCTGATGTAAGAAGGCTCTAAGTCCCCGAAGCATTTCTAGTAGGGGTGACCTCGTAAAGATGCGGTCAGCATCTCCATTTGTTTTCCTTATCGTACTCTACTTGGACTTTTAGATGTTCAACTCCCCAATGGTCCTTTTCCGATCTTAAACCATTTAGTTGTTCCATGTTCAGTTGTAAATGTTGCTTCTTGACCCACATACAGGTCCTTCAGGACAAAACTAAGATGATCTGGTACTCTCTTCTATTTGAGGACTTGCCACTTTTTATTATGAGCCACACAATCAAAGGCTTTTGTGTAGTCGATGAAGCAGAAACAGATGTTTTTTTTCTGCAACTCCCTTGCTTTCTCCATTATCCAGTGAATCTTGACAATTTGGTCATTTAGTTTCTCTGCCTCTTTGATTTTTTGGTCACATTAATTTTAATACACATTTTTAAATGAATCGTGTTAGTAGGAAACAATCAGAACAAAAAGGAAAAATCATGAGACAAAAAAAAAACAGAAAAAAAGGGAAAAAAGACATAGCATTTGTTCATTTACATTTTGGATATAGATGGCATTTTCTATCCAGAGTTTAGTGGGATCACCTTGGATCCCTGAAGTGCTGAGAAGAGCCAAGTCTTTCATAGTCTATCTTTGCACAATCTTGCTGTTCCTATGTACAATGTATTCTTGGTTCTGCTTGTTTCATTCAGCATCCGGTTGCATAAATCTTCCCAGGCCTTTCTAAAGTCAGCTTGTTCATCATTTTTATAGAACAATAATATTCCATGACATTCATATACCATAACTTATTCAGCCATTCTGTGGCTGATGGGAGTCCACTCAGTTTCCAGTTCCTTGCCACCACAAAAAGAGCTGTCCCAAACACTTTTGCACAATTTGCCACTTTGAAAACCAACCTGCTCTTTTGGACTTCTTGGTTCCCATATTGATGCAGCCTTAAGCATAATCTTGGCCGGTGTGTGAGCTGGGGACAAATGTGCAGTCATTTGAACATTCTTTAGCTTTGCCTTTATTTAGGATGGGGATTTAAAGGGATCTTTCCCAATCCAATGACCCCTGTTGAGTTTCCCAAATTTGCAGGCGCATTGAGTGCATCATCTTTTAGGATTTTAAATGGCTCAGCCAGAAATGCATCACCTACAATTTGCCTTATTGTTAGCAATACTTTCTAAAGCTTATTTGACTTCATTCTCCAGGATGTCTGGCTCCAGATCAGTTAAGAGACCATCATGGTTTTTGGTGATGGTGACATCTTTCCTGTAGAGTTCTTTTGTGTAGTCTTACCACCGCCTCTTAATCTCCTGCTTCTGTTAAGTCAGTACCATTTTTTGCCTTGTATCATTCTCATTTTTGCATAAAATGTTCCTTTGATAATTGAACTATCATGAAGATATTATCTCTTGTCTCTTATTCTATTGCTTTCTTCTATTTTTTTGCTTTGCTCATTTAAGAAAACCTTTTTTTCTCCTTCTTATTCTCTGGAATTCTGCGATTCTTTGGGTATTTACTTCCCTTTCTCCTTTCCTTTTTCCCTTTCCTTCTTTCCTCACTATTTGTAAAGCCTCATCAGACAGCCATTGTACTTTCTTGCTCTTCTTTTTCTTTGGGATGTTTTTTGTTGCTGCCTCCTGCATAATACCATCTGGCATTCTCTCTACCAGATCTAACCTCTTAAATCTGCCCATCATCTCCTCTTCATATTCATAAGGGTTGTCATTTAGGTCATCCCTTTATGGTCTGATGTTTTCCCCAACTTTCTTAAATTTAAGTCCAAATTTTGCAATAAGAAACTCATGATCTGAGCTACAGGCTGCTCCAGATCTTTTTAATAACCATAGGGTAGGGGGAGGGAAGTCAAGATAGCAGAATAAGGTAGGAACTCAGCTGAAATTTCCCAAATTCATCTCCAAACAACTCTAAAATAATGCCTCAAAATGAGTTCTGGAGCAGCAGAATCAATAGCATGGCAGAGTGAAACAAATTTCCAGTTACAGTTAAAAAGAACCTAGACACTATCTTCTAAAAAATTATCCCAGAAAGCATCCTTTATATTCTAGAGCCAGAGGGTAAAATAGAAATGGAAAGAATCCACCAATCATCTCTTGAAAGAGACCCCAAAATGAAAATTTCCAGGAATTTTATAGCCAAATTCCAAAGCTCTCAGGTTGAGGGGAAAATATTGCGAGTAGTCCTCAAGAAATAATTCAAATACAGATTCACAGTAAGAATTACACAGGAGGTAGCAACTTCTACATTAAAGGGTCAGAGGGCTTGGAATATGATATTCTAAAAGGCAAAGGAGTCGGGATTACTACCAAGTATCACCTACCCAGCAAAATTGAGTACAATCCTTCAGGGGAAAAAAATAAATATTTACTGAAATAGAAGCCTGTCAAGCATTACTGATGAAAAGAACAGAGTGAGAGAGAAACATAACATGGTAAAGAGGAAAAAAATCAAAAAAGATTCAATAAAGTTAAACTATTTACATTTCTACATGGGAAGATGATACTTGTAATCCTTCTGAATATTATCATTATTAGGGTAGTTAGAGGGAGTATTCATAGACAGTGGGTGTGAGTATAAGTTAAATAACAAGATAATATTGAAGAAAATAAGGATTACAACCAAATACTATATCAGTTCACAAGCAAAGATTTAAATTGAACATAATCACTTGGAAGGCATTTATAGAATTCACTTAGATTCTTCTCTTAATATTTTCCTCTTCGTATGCTATTATACTCCACATTAATCACTTCCAATTGAAACTTAGGCAAAAGCTTCTCAATTGCACAGTGAATGGATTGTGAAGTAAGAACATTTCTTTTGCACTGACAGTAAGATCTGATAAATGCTGTTGGAATTGTAGTTTGAGCTCAGAAAATATATCCAATGCAAATTGGTGTGGGAATGAAGATCTCGTTTCTCTTTTTAAATTTTGACAACACAGGAAATGTCTAGAGCAACTTGACATGTGTGATTCAAATGTCCATTGTCATCAAATTGGCTTTACTGCAGTGTAAGTTTTATATATATGTGCTATTTGGCCTTGCAATTTTAGGTTTAATTCATTAAGAAATGTCAAATCTCGGAGTTGTTCAGTCAATGCTGATAATATTGGCTGACAGTAGTCCTCATTCAGAAAAATTTCAGTCTTGGTTCTGAGCTCTAAAACAAACTAAAACCTTTTTTTCCACTTCTTTTTTGTTTTGACATAATGAGTAAGCACTGGTGATTTTTTAAAAATTTCAGCAAAGCAATATACATAGCACTTGAAATGCTGTCAAGGTATAATTGTCACTATGATTTATAGCTCACCAAGCAACAGTGGGAATCAATGAGAAAACCAAATGTAGTCTCTGTAAAAACTACTTGGCTCTGCTATTGAAGCTTAAAAACAGTCAGAGACAATATTTAAACAAATGAGTTCGACTATGTTCAAACAAAAATTTATTTATGGACACTGAAATTTTAATTTCATATAATTTTAATGAAGAAATATTCTACTGATAGGTATTTTTTCCAATCATTTAAAAATGTAGGAAACATTCTTAGCTCAAAGGCCCACACATTTGGCCACAATTTGCTGACTTGTGCTATTGCAGTAGACCAGGTACGGAGTGATAAGGACCTGTACTAGAGCTGGGGCGGTGTCAGAGGAGTGTATTGGGGAGATGATGTTGAGGTGAAATCAGGAAGAAATGTTGCAGAAGTGAAACTGACCAGAGATGGTGGAAAAGTGAAACTGGCCAGAATGGTACAGAGGTGAAACTGACCAAAGATGCTGGAAAAGTGAAACTGACCAAAGATGCTGGAAAAGTGAAGCTGACCAGAGATGGTGCAGAAGTGTAACTTACTAGAGATGCTGGAAGTTTGAAACTGGACAGAATGGTGCAGAAGTGAAACTGACCAGACATAATGGAAAGGTGAAACTAATCAGAGATTGTGCAGAGGCAAAACTGACCAGAGATGGTGGAAAAGTGAAACTGACCAAAGATGCTGGAAAGGTGAAGCTGACCAGAGATGGTGCAGAAGTGTAACTTACTAGAGATGCTGGAAGGGTGAAACTGATCAGAGATGGTGGAATGGTGCACCAGCAATGGTCATTTACTATTGAAGACATGCAGGACTTCCGGGGGTGGAGCCAAGATGGTGGAGATCAGACAGGAGTCTCTGTAACCTCTAACCTTCCCTCAAACCAACAACATATGAAGCCTCTAGATTGTTTTTGAAGTTAAAAAAAATCCACAATATCTGGAGGACAACACATTTCTAGAAGAAGATACTCTGGAAGAACTTCAAAACAGGTCTGTTTTAATTAGGCAGGGGGGTGATCTGCTGAACCCAGACTGAAGCTCAGGGAGAC
The DNA here is from genome assembly GCA_023553655.1 of Myrmecobius fasciatus. NCBI lineage: Eukaryota > Metazoa > Chordata > Mammalia > Dasyuromorphia > Myrmecobiidae > Myrmecobius > Myrmecobius fasciatus. The sequence goes on from JAJPUD010005183.1 coordinate 14,572, forward strand.
TGGGGCAGGGAGCTGGAGCAGGGAGCTGGAACAGGAGTCGAAAAAGGAGTCAGAGCGTTGTGCTTTTCAAACACCTGCGAGTCTTCTGTGGGCCTCTTGGGCCAATCTGTCCTGATTGTAAGCAAGTGGTTTGGAAAATCTGTCTTTTGTGGGGGGTAGATTATGAACCACTGAACCCCTGATGAGCATAGGACCTAGCTGCCATTACACAGCACCCCTAAAGCAATCAATCAGCAGAACTGCCCCAGGGTGAATTAAAGCAGAACTGCCCAGAACCTGAAATAACTCAATCAGCAGAACTGCCCCAGGGCAAATTAAAGCAGCTGTCCCTCCTTTGCCTTGAACAGACCTCACATCTTTTTAAAAAAATGAATAAAAAACCAAAGAGTCCTCACCATAGACAGCTTTTATGGAGAGAGGCCCCTAAAGGTAAAGCAACTCCAAGAAAAGCCCCAAAGAGAGACATAAACTGGATTCCATGCCACAAGGCTTTCTTTGAAGATTGCATAAAGAATCTTAAAAAAGAGTTAGAAGAAACCTGGGAAAACAAAATGAAATCACTGCAAAATAAAATGGAAAAAATAGAAAAAGAATGCAATGAACAAAAAAATGTAATTGGCCAATTGCAAAAGGAATTAAAAACAGTAACTGAAGAAAATAAGACATTAAAAATTAGAATCGAACAATTGGAAATGAATGACTCATCAAGACTTCAAGAATCAGTCAAACAAAAAAAAAATGAAAAGATAGAGAAAAACATGAAATATCTCCTAGGAAAAACAACTGATCTGGAAAATAGATCTGGGAGAGATAATCTAAGGATTATAGGGCTTCCTGAAAGCCATGATGAAAAAAAGAACCTAGACACTATTTTCCAGGAAATCATAAAAGAAAACTGCCCTGATATTTTAGAATCAGAAGGCAAAATAACTATTGAAACAATCCATTGATTACCTCCTGAAAGAAACCCCAAAATTAAATCCCCCAGGAATATCGTGGCTAAATTCCAGAACTATCATACCAAGGAAAAGATATTACAAGAAGCCAGAAAGAAACAATTTAAATATTGAGGAGCCACAATTAGGATTACACAGGACCTAGCAGCTTCTACTTTGAAGGATTGAAGGGCCTGGAATCAGATATTCCGAAGGGCAAAGGAACTTGGATTGCAGCCAATAATAAGTTACCCAGCTAGAATGAGCATTATCTTCCAGGGAAGAAGATAGTCATTCAATGTTATAGGAGAATTTCACCTATTTCTAATGAAAAGACCAGAACTGAACAAGAAGACGTGCATCTCATAGTCTTCTCATTACCAACACTGTATTCTGTTTACCTAAATGCAAGAAAACTTCATGGATATACCATCACAGCAAACATTAGATAGATCAAATGATTTGGGGGGAATAGGGGTGACTTGGGTATGTATTTAGGCACTAGCAGAAAATAAATGATTCCGTTTCCTAGCAAGGTGCTGGTAGACTGCCCAGGTTTCACAGACATGTGGGTGGGTTTGGTGCTGGCTGGTGGAGAACTTATGTTTTCTTGGTTTTAATTATTGGGTGAGAGTTAGCAAACAGCACAAGCAAAGACTCTATCCATACTTTGTTCTGTCTCAAACTCAGAGGTTACATCGAGTGCCCAAATATCTGCAAGCAGTCCACCTGAGCCCCAAGAAACTGAATTGCTTCCATTTTCATTGTCTTAAGAAGATTCTGAAGATCACCCAAAGATACCGTCCTGGACACCGAGGTCCTTTCTCAGGCTAAAGTGCCCAGCATTCTGCCTCGACTCTAGAGGACGAAACTATTGGACTGGCCACGTTGTTTGCATGCCAGACATACTCTTGTCTAGAAGACTATTTTATGGAGCACTCACACAGGACAAGTGCTGACGTGGTGCTCAGAAGTGATTCAGGATCACTCTCAACGGCTCGCTGTGAGATATAGGAAACCCTGGCACAGGACCTGCCAACGTGGTGTGCCAACATCAAAGAAGGCACTGGGCTCTACAAGTAAAGTAGAATGGCAGCTAGGTGGTGCAGTGGTTAGAGCAACAGCCCTAAAGTCAGGAGGACCTGAGTTCAAATCTGGTCTCAGACACTTCCTAGCTATGTGACCCTGGGCAAGTCACTTAACCCCAATTGCCTCAATAACAACAACAACAACAAAAAAAAAAAAAGAAAAAAAAAACCCAAGTAGAATGGAAGCATCTCAGAAGTGTGAGATACACAAAATTTAGAGACATTTCCATTGCAAATGTTCACACAGACTATTTGTGCCTCTGTGGGAGAACCTTCCAAGCTCATGTTCTTCATGATCAGCCACACTCAGACCTGCTGTGCCTTGACTCCAACACCAAGATATCATTTTGGTTCCCTTGAAGCATGAATATTATTATTCTGTAAGGAACAACCAGCAGGACAATTTCAGAGATCCCTGGAGAGACAGGAACTGATACTGAGTGAAGTGAGCAGAACCAGGAGATCATTATATACGGCAACAACAAGACTATATGATGATCAATTGTGATGGATGTGGCTTGAATAGAACAACCATGCAGGGGGAGGGAGCTAGCAGACAGGAAAGAACTGGAGATAAGTGATGGTGGGGAAGAGCCCTGTGAGTGAGGAGTGAAGAGATGGTCAGTGCAGACATTGTTCCTGGTATCCTTTGTTCCACTAGACTGGCTTCTGCATCCTTTCCCAATCTTTCCCAGACCCCCCCCCCCAAAGCCTCATAAGCTCCAGGGAGCCCTCTAAGAATTTACTGGAACCAATACAGACTGCCTCCAAGAGCCATTGTTAAACGTCCCTCTCTTCCTCTTTCTCTCCTTCCCTCCCTCTCTTTCCCTTCCTCCATTGTTCCTCTTTTTAAAAAATTAATCAATTAGCATTTATTCTCTTTCCTTCCTATTCTCCTATTTAAAAGAAAGATCAAAACTCTTGTAGCAAATGTTCTTAGTCATGCAAGACAAATCCCCACAATAGCCACGTCTCAATCCTGGCCCATGCCCTTTCTGAGGGGGCAGGAGGTGGGCAGCCTGCTTCCCTTTCAGTCCTCCAGAGTTGTGCTGGTCACGGCCTCCATCAATCTGCGTCTGAACTCTCTCCTGTGGCCTCCCTCAGGTTTGATGTCTTTCCCTTTGGGAAGAATTGTAGGGTCCCAGCATCCCAGACCTTGAGTGGAGAGGGGCTACAGGGACCACCCAGCCCACCCCTCTGACTTCACAGGGGGCAAAAGAGCCTAAGTTACCAGAAATAGATTCTCAACCCAAATCTTCTCCACGCCAAGTCCACTGCCCACTGCTTCTCAAAGCCTGGGCGGCTAAATGGAGAACACCCAGAAAAGGAGGCAGTGGTTCAAAGTGCCATGATTTCCAAACAGGTCTGGCCAGACTCGGCTTCCCTCCACCCTCCACCCCCAGGGTCACCAACCTCATAGCCAAGGGTAACCACGGTCTCTGGTTTTCCTAGACCTCAGTAAAGCATTTAAAAAGTCACAACCTGTTCTTATAGAGAGATGGAAAGGTCTAGCCTGGACTGGAAAACAGCCAGATGGATTTGGAGCTGGTTGAATGGGCCAACTTACAGAAATCCCGAGTGCTTCAGCATCAGCTCGGCAGGAGGTCTCCAGTGGAGAGACTCGGGCTTCGGTCTTGAGCCCAGCACCAATTAGCAGTTCTATGTTATTATTCTCGAGTAGCCCTCCTAATTCCCTTCAGATGGCTGCTGACAGTTCTAGAGATAACCCTGAAGGGCTAGACCTTTATGGGCCCCATCATGTGCTTATCATTAACATTATCCAGTCAAACATCATTTAGCATCCTCCCTGGCACATAGTGAGCACTTTATGAATATTTGTTGATTGAAAAAAGGGCATTAATATGTTTATAGGAAGAAAACAAATATATCCTCAATGGACTGGAGCAAGCTGTCCAAATACACAGGAGTCCTGGAGAGGACTTCTTCACTTTTACAGATAAAGAAACTGAGGGAAACTGGGTGATCTGACTTGTCTAAGATAACACAGTTAATAAGTTCATATTTGAATTTAGACCATTTAGTTTTGGTTTTTTATTATTTTAGACCAGTATTTAATCAATTTGGTATTTCAATATTTAAAAAAAAATTTAGTAGTATTTTATATGAAAATAATATTGCAGAAGTTTAACCTTGAATTGAATTTTTTCTGAGAATTAATTTTCTTAAGGTCCTGATTATTTTGAGATGTCTCACTGCTCAGTTTTCTATGCTGGGATATTGAGAATTTATAGCAGTCCTTTTCATGTATTATTCAGGGATTTTCAAACAGATCAAATACATGACAGTCTTTGGAAGCAAATCTTAGGCTATTGACATGGGGATTTGATGTGGTGCAAACACTTGTTTGAAATACAACATTTGACTGCTAAAAAGTACAAAAATGTCTTTAAAAACAGAAAAAAAAACCCATTCTAATGGAGAAAAACACAAAGGATAATGGCAGGCAGAGAAGGACACTTTGGTGCAGAAAGTTTCAAGGATAGGCAGTGGGACCACAGGGCAGTTGACTGAGTCCATCTAGGAATAATGGTGTGATTGGTTTGGGCTTGGTTTGTGGTTCCTTAACTGCAGGTAGGGCTGGAGGAAGGATGTCCATGTGCAAAAGGGATAAGGAAAAGGTGCCTGGTAAGGTGATGGCCAGAGAGCAGGAAATGAAAGAATGGTGGCTGGGACTTTTCTGAAATTGTGGTTTGGTCGCTCGACAGGAAGTCATTTCCATAACAGTATCTTAATTTAGTGGGTGAAGAGAACAGAAACCATGTTCTGGCTGCCCAGAATGGGGATTTGGGAATCGTTCAGACAAGACGGGTCCAGGATAAATCTAAAATCTCTCTTAAACAGTCCTGAAAAGTTAACTTTACTTCCTGGAAAAGTGTGATCAGTGATGGATTATTTTCATATTTAAGCAAATGTGTCTCGCAACTGGACCAGAATCAGCCTGTAAGCTACGGGTGACTGGAGTCACACAAAGCAGGCCAGAGACAAGAGAGTTGGGCCACAGAGGTTTAATTAATCTCAGAATCAGGAAAATGACATTTGCAAATGGAAGCCCCACCTTCCTATGAAGGAGGACTTCTTTTGCTGGGGGAAAGGCAGAGCTTATTAAAACATATTAAAACATAAAACACAGGGACCTATGGGAACAGTTTCTTAAGTCGACTGTTTCAAGTCTTGGGGGTTGTGAGTACTCTGGGGGTTACAGAGCCAGAGTTCTGTGATGGGAGTGCAGTATTGTGAGCATGTCAAGAGAAGTGATGGATGTTGGCTCTCAGGTACCTGGGAAACAGAGGGAGCCAAAATCACACTTCCCTTATTGAACACCTGGTGCTGGTCAAAGCAATACACTTGTCATCCAGAGCGCAAAGGATTATTGGTATCCCAAGCTCAGGGTGCAGCCTGCTGGTGCTGGGCTTAGATTCTGGGAGACAAGGTATCATCTCCAAAAGACTTTGACAGCCTGTTGTGTTTTAAGTATGTCTTTTCTGGGAGAGGAAATAAAAAGTTGTCCTGTGTCTGATATCTACTTTGTACAACAAGTATCTTTTTCTAGAACGCTCTGTTAATCTCTTTTCCAAGGAGATGCTAAATATAAGTCATAAATCTTATTTAAGAAAATCTCCTTGGAAAACCAAGGCGGGGCCATAATGAGTTGGAGCATGGTAGGAAAACTTAATTCCCTTTCTTTGCATCAGGCCACCCCCAGATGAATCCAGGGTTGGATTGAGTTGAAAAGCAGTTCTCCCACCCTTCACCCCCACTCTAACATCATGGGTAAGAATAAACAATGAAAACACAATGTGGAGGGGAGCAAGGAGATGGGACACGGACTGTCCCATATGTCACAGGGCAGAGAGTGCCATCTCTAAAGTCAAAAGATCGTATTCCACCTCTGATTTAAGTCACTGCGTCTCAGTTTCCTCACCTGTGAAATAAAAGGATTGAACAAGATGACTAGCTGTCAGTATCCCTGAATGAAATAAGTGTCTGGTCTCCTCTGCTGGAGTCATTCCCAAATGGGCCAAACCCAAAGCTCCATTCAGCTTGAGCCATTGCTGAGAAAGCTCATCTGCCCGAGGGCATCTGACTGCTGTCATCCTGGATGACGTCTAAGAAGCTGATTCAGTCCCTGGGAGCGCGGTGACAAACAGCAGCGGAGACTGAGGAGGGACTTGGCTCGCCCATGTCTCATTCATCTTTCACAGAGCTGCTCAATGAGCTTTCCTACGGCACAGGGCTGACACTAAACTGGCTTCCAGAACAAAAGAGAAAGAAACGGAGTCCTCTGTGCTATGGGACTGGCCGTACAAAGAAACAAGACAATCCCTACTCTCAGGGAGTCTACATTTTAGGGTAAACAACATATCCAATACATTGGTACATACAGAATACACCAATACATACACAATACATTGATACACAATAATGTATACAACCATACATGCACAATACTTAGATATATAACACTGATAACATACAGAATACATTGACACACAAAACAATGATACATACACAGTATATGGATACATAGACAATACACAGATATATACACAAAACAATGATACATACACAATAAATAAATATGTAACATTGATACATACAGAATACACTGCCACATCCACAAAACTGATACATATACAATATATTGAGAAATACACAATAAACTGATATATACATAAAATGATATATATACAATACTTAGATATATAACACTGATACATATAGAATACATTGACACACAAAACAAGGATACATATACAATACACTGATATATACACAGTACATTTCTACATAGACAATACACTGATATATACACAAAACAACTAAACATACACAATACTTAGATATGTGACATTGATACATACAGAATACACTGCCACATTCACAGAAACATACACAACATATTGAGAAATATACAATAAACTGATATATACATAAAATGATATATACACAATACCTAGATATATAACACTGATACATACAGAATACATTGACACACAAAACAAGGATACATACACAATACACTGATACATACACAATACTTAGATGTGTAATATTGATACATACAGAATATACTGCCACATACACAATACATTGACATATACACAATTGATTGACACATATACAATGCAGTCTAACTACCCTATAGGTGAAGGAGAGGAAAAGGAGGGAAAGGAGGAGAAGGAACGGGCAGCTTTCTTTAAAAGAAAGAACTCATTCCATAGGGACTACTTGGAACTAGTCTTAATGAAAATCAGGGATTCCAGTTCAGGCTCTTTTTGTATCTGTTGTGTTTTAAGCATTTCTTTTCTGCTGGAGGAAATTTTTAAAAGCTGCCTGTTTTCAGATAAATATTTTGTGCAATGAGTATTTTTTCCTAGAAGGTACCCTGTTAATCTCTTTTTCGGGGAGACTCTAGACATGTCATACATACATAAGTTGGTTGAAGAGATTTTCCTTGAAAGGCCAGGGGAGGGCTTCCTTCAATGAGAGGGAGAGTATTCCAAGCTTGGGGGACAGTCAGAGCAAAGTTATGGAGGTGAGAGACGCAGGGTCTGGTGTGGGGAACAGCAAATGTCTCCTTAAGGTTAGCATGTGGAGAGGATTAAGTTTAGGGCCTTATTAGGCAGGGTGTGAAGAGCTTTCCATGTCAGACAAAGGAGTTTATATTTGATTAAATAAGCAATTGAGAAACAGTGTAGTTAATTAGGTGTCGGGGACGTCAATCTATGCTTTAATCATTTTGGAGGCTACAAGGAAAAGAATGGAAGTGGGGAGAGATTTGAGGGAGGGAAGCCCATTCGAAGACTGTTGAGGAAGAAAGGTGGCTCTGGAAGTGGAGAGGAGGAGGCACAGGGAAAAGATTGTGCCACTAGAAACAGCAGGATTTTGTAGCTGACTGGATATGGGGGGAGGGAAGGATCGAGGGAGGGAAAGAGAGTGGAGGGGAGGAGAGAGAAAGCTGGATGACAGAAAAGATGCTGTTGTCCTCAATCATAAGAGAGCTCAGAAGAAGAGTGATTTGGGGGAAAGATGAGTTGTACTTTGGACATGCTGAGTTTAAAATATCTATGGGACACCTAGCTTCAAATGATTAATGGACAGTAAGACAGTTCTCGTGTTTTACTATCATGCTCTCTCCCGATCAGGTCCATTCCAGTTTGGGATCACCCTAATAAAGGCAAGAGACATTTTTTTTCATTTGCCCCTACATCCCTTCCTCCTCTGGGTTCTGGTTCTACAATCTGGGTCAAGAAGAGCAAGAGAACACACCTGTCAGATTGGCTAAAATGACAGGAAAAGATAACGATGAATGTTGGAGGGGATGTGGGAAGACTGGGACACTGATGCATTGTTGGTGGAGCTGTGAACGGATCCAACCATTCTGGAGAGCAATTTGGAGCTATACTCAAAAAGTTATCAAACTGTGCATACCCTTTGACCCAGCAGTGTTTCTATTGGGCTTATATCCCAAAGAAATCATAAAAGAAGGAAAGGGACCTACATGTGCAAGAATGTTTGTGGCAGCCCTTTTTGTAGTGGCAAGGAACTGGAAGCTGAAGCCCATCAATTGGAGAGTGGCTGAATAAATGATGGTATATGAATGTAATGGAATATTATTGCTCTGTAAGAAACGACCAGCAGGACGATTTCAGAGAGGCCTGGAGAGACTTGCATGAACTGATGCTGAGTGAGATGAGCAGAACCAGGAGATCGTTGTACATGGCAACAACAGTACTATATGAGGATCAGTTCTAATGGACATGACTCTCTTCAACAATGAAATGCTTCAAACCAGTTCCAATTGTTCAGTGAAGAAAGCCATATACACCCAGAGAGAGGGATGTGAAATGTGGACCACAACATAACATTTTCATGTTCTCTATGTTTGCTTGCATTGTATTTCCTTTATCGGATTATTCTCTCTTATAGATATGATTTCTCTTCAACAAAAAAATGATTTGTGGCAATAACTATACATATATTCGATTTAAGTATTCTAACATAATTATCATGTAGTGGATATACTGCTATCTAGGGGAGGGGTGGGGAGTAGGGGGGAAAAATTTCTAACAGAAAGCTTTGTAAGGGTTAATGTTTAGGAATTACCCATACATATGTTTTGCAAATAAAAAGTATTAATAATAATAATAAAAAAAGAAGAGCAAGAGAACCCTTCAGAGACCCCCAAACTTAGTGCTGGATAGGATCTTAGAGACAGTTTATCTCATATCCTTCATTTGATAGATGAGAAACTTCATAAGGATCATAAAAGTTAAGTGACCAGAAGGCTGTTATCCTGTGCCTCTCCCCTCCCCCACCCTTCCTATCTTGTCCCAGGCATCTTTTCTGCAGGCTAAACTTTCCCAGTCCTCACATACCTGGGCTCTGCTGGAGGAGCCTACCAATTTACTTGCCTGGGCTGTGTCCCCTTGGAGAAGCTAGGAAATCTGCTTCGAGGGGAGGCAAGATGGTGTACATGTCAGGGAGGTTCCCTGGAGAGACAGAGGCAAACATTGACATGTTCAGTTCCAGGTAGATAACCACGTGGGGAATGGGAGTCTTTCTGATTGGCTACTGAGAAACTCAAGATTCTCTCTGTCATGAGCTGTCCCCATTGGGGAAAGAGGGGCTGGGAAGCACTCTCCCCTCTGAGGCCATGTGCTGCCCCCCATTCCCCTTCACCGCACACACACACACACACACACACACACACACACAATTCTCTGCATTTGTTCTTTTCCATTCTAGGTGGAGAATGTAATCCCCATTCTGGTGAATCTGGAAAAGTCCAAGCCTGGGGATCAGAGTCAGGGCAGTATCTATTCCCCAAGAAGCCAAAGTGATCTTTGGGGGTGACCTTCAGGACCCCACCTTAGTACTAGTGGAGCCCAGGATCCATCTCAGAGTTGCACTGCATGTGGACAAAACTTGGTGGAGCCCAGGGAAGGAACTGAGCTGTGACACCACCTCCCCCTAGAGGCTGTCTCGAGTAGGGGCCCATCCACCCCAGTGATCCCTGGAAAATGTGCCTCCATTTGTTCTTGCTCTATCTTCAAAGTAAATATTCCTTTCTAAAAGCTAAAAATGTTCAGTCGATCAATGGAATTGGAGGCCATGTAACTGGCCCCTAACTATACAGGGAAACCCAGCTTGAGCTGAACTAATATCCCAACTCGAGGGGCTCGAGGAGCACAACTTGGTTCTGCTGAGATAGCCAGCCAGAGTGTGCACTTATATGGCACCACCCTAAAACATGGATGTGACCTTGGCTCTTCCCCTGCACCTAATAAACTCCACTGGTTCCTCGAGTGGACGCACTCCATCTTAACAATGGCCTTCTGAGACCGAGATGTCCAGAGTAGAACACCAAAGGGCTCCAGCTTAGTCTTGAGCTGGGCCATGACTTGGTTTTCAAAATTATTTGATGACTACTTCAGGATAATGGTTTCCCTGGTAATCCTGTGTGTTTGATTTTAAACATTTCAAAGTGTGATTCTGAAAATGGGCTCATAGATTATAGTCTATGAGTAGTCACTAGACTGACTACTCAAGTGATTGATCCACAGTACAGAAAGGAAAACCATTTCTCCATGAAAGGTCCCTTTGCTTCCTTGGAGATTTTCTTTTGCTTTCTGCTGTACACTTTTTACTTTATTTTTTTTTCCTCCTTCCTTCCTCCACCTCTGTCAAGACTACAATTAAGTGCAAATATATTTATACACACATATGTATATATGTATGTATATACAGATATCTATAATCATACACATATACACATGTACATTCATATACATCTATGTAAGGCCATACTCTGCTTATTTGTCCTGTTTTTCCTAAGGTAGATAACATCTTTCTTCATAAGTCCAAGTCTTTCTTAGAATTTTTCTAACTCTACCAGTTCATTCCCTACACTATAGCAATATTTCATCTTTATGCTGTCTACTTATTTTAAATAGTCTAAAATGATATTGATTAATATGGCTGACATATAGTATAACTTCTCTATTTTTTTCTTTCTGATTAAATTCAACTTTAATTTTTGTCTGAGATCAATGATTATACCCCTTCTTTATTCTAATAAGTTCTACTCTTAATCATTCTTATGTTTGTGTGTCTCTTATTTCCTATGCCTTCTGACTTCTTTAGTTTACTTCAACCCACTACCTTGCCTTGCTATATTTAACCTACCCCCCACCAAGGATCCATTTCTTCTCCTCTCCCTCCACCCTTTCCTCCAGTCTTTCTCTCCTTCTTTATACCATTCCCATTATCCTACACATCCTTCTATATTCCACCTTATCCTATTCTTTCCTTCTCTTATTTTTCTACAATTTTTAAAGATTCTTGTAACTTTCTGGATAAAAAAAAGGGAAACCATATATACATATGATTTCTTCTTTAACCCATTCCCAAGGAGAATAGGATTCCCAGAACCACCAACCCTCCTCCCCCATCTAATTCCTTTGTGCCACTTCTTCTTGCTCCTATTTGTATAACATAATTACTTTTTGCTTTTTCCTACATGATTTTGCTTTGTAGAATCATACTCAGCTCTACCCCAATCTTTCTTTAAATTATCCATTTACTAATGGCAGTTTTAGACATATAGTTTATGTTTCCACATATAAAATATAAACAGCTGGTCCTTATTGAGTTCCCTATAATTAGGCTCTGATGTTTAATATTTTAATATATTTATATTAAGATGTTATTACATTATTTATATTAATAATTTTAAAATGTGCTAATATTTTCTATTAAATTCTCTATTAAATTCATATCGTTTTGCAACAAAATTCTGAATGTCTGGCAATTGATTGAATGTCCTTTTTAAAAAATCATTCAGGATTAGCTGGGTAAGATCTTTTCAGTCACAACCCCAGTTCTTTTGCTTTCTGATATATACTGTGATCCTTTAATGTAACCGCTGATAGATCTTGTGTGATTCTAATTGCAGCCCCATCATATTTGAATTGCTTTTTTTGCTTGTTGGTAATATTTTCTCCTTGACCTGGGAATTTCAGAATTTGACTGTCATTCCTATAAGTTTTCCTTTTAGGATATCTTTCATATGGTGATCAGTGGGTTTTTTTTTTTGTTGGTGTTTTTTTTTTTTTCCTATTTGTACTTTCCGCTCATGCTTAAACACTTCAGTATGTTTTCTATAATTATTTCTTGTATTATCTCATCAAAAATTAGTTATTGTAGTTTTCGAGTAGCCTAGTTATTTTTATATCTTCTCTTATTGATCTGTTTAGATCAGTTTTTTATGAGATGTCTCACTTTTTTTGTATTTTTCTATTCTATTTTGTTTTATTTCTTACTATCTATAACTTCACTGGCTTCCCCTTGTTCTAGTACTTAAGTAGTTACTTTCTTAAGACTATGGACCTCCTTTTCTAGTTGGTTGATTTTCTTTTCATAATCTTGTTTTTCTTGGATTTTTGGGGGGGTTCTTATTTTCTAAATCTCTCATTTGACTTTTAAAGTCTTTTTTGAGTTCTCTTGTGGATTCTTTCTGGGGTAGGTGATCATTTAATATTATTCTTTGGGGTAGAAGAGACTTTTAATAAATTTTCAATATCCTCTATTCCCCTAATAACTTTCTATGGTTGGGTTCTTTCTCCTTTGCTCATTTTTATTTCTTTATAACAGATTGTTAGTAAAACCTCTAGACCTGGGTATGGGGAATGGTGCCTCTGGCCTCAGGTCCTCCTTCAGTCCTCCCATCTGGCCTGAAACTCTAAATCAAGAACTCTGCCTTCTTAGAAGTATCCACAGCCAACAAGCATCCCTGCCCCACTGCTGGGGTACTACTTCGTGGTTTCTTCTCATCCGGGGCTTCATCTTGGCAGCACAGATGGGCTGATCAGCAGAGGTTCCCTCTGTCTTCCTTTGCCCAGACACCCAACTCCCCACACTGTCTGGGAAAATTCCTGTGGCTGGGACTGGGAGTCCTCCCAAAGCTAGCAAGCCCCGGAGCTCAATGATTGCTGTCAGTGGAATTAGACTGGAGGGCTTTACACTTCATGTCGACCAAACCTTGGTCCTGGGTTTTTCTTCAGATTTTCTCCAGTTGTCCAGGAGGAGCCCTGTTTGGCCCCAACTCACTTGTTTTTTATCATTCTATGTTCATCCTGAGGCACTCCTTTATCTTGTTTGTAGGGGAAATTTGGAGAGCATGGAATTTTATCTCCCACTCTGCCATCTTCCTCCATTTACTTTAATTGCTCGGTCACACTCTGACCCATATTGAAATCTCCAACGATCTACAGTCCTCAGGTCTTTTTCAGGCAAACTGCTCTCTACCTTGTACTTAGAGTAGCAGGGATTTTTGGGGGGTTTGTTTTGTTTCAGACTAAAGTGTAAGATTTTGATCTATTCCTATTTACTTTCATTTTATTATACAGTAGCACTCCTCTGGGCTACTTCCTCAAACATGCAATTGGACTGGCAGAACTGCTACCTCAGTTCTGGGGATTATCCTTTGGATAAGTACTAGTAACACTATTTGATGAACTCCCACTAGTGTGCTCCCCATTAACAATCAGCCAGTGGATTCAGTCCTTGTAAAAGTTTATTCAATTCTATAGCAAATACAGTAGTCACAAATTTCTCATTCATTTACAAACACACAGGGAAGCCTCCCCAGTTACTAAACTATGTGTCCTCTGATCCAGCAATACCATTACGGGGCCCATACTGCAAAGATTTTTGTTTTTTAAGTGAGGAAAAAGTCCCATATGTTAAAAAATATTCATAGCAGTACATTTTGTAGTGTCAATGAACTGGGCATTAATGATGTGTCCATTATCTTGGGTACCAATAGTGTATGAATATAAAATATTGTTGAATTGTAAAAAACAAAGAAAGAGATGGCTTCAAAGAAACCTGAAAAATACATAAAATTAAGTGGAGTGAAGTAAGTAAAATCAGGAGAGCCATTTGTACTATAAGGCCAATATAGTTAAAAAAAAAAAAAAAGACTTTGACCAATGTAATGATCAATCCCATTATCCAGAGGGCAGAAGATGAAGAATAAGATACCCTCTCATGACCAAAAAATGATGTAGAATGAGATACATTTTTGATATGATCAATTTAGAAATTTCTTTTGTTTGTTTCCTACACATTTTTTATTTATTTTTCATTCTTTTCTTTTTTCCCCAAGCATGGGCTGGAGATGTAAAGAACCAATTAATGCTTGATAATTGAAAGAAAATATTAAGAAACAAAAACACTCAGTTTGGGGGAGCAGAGAGTGGTCACAAACTTAAAGCATAATGGTAGTGATAAATGGTAGAAATAGCACAGGCAGCTAAAGTGACTTAAAACTCTTGAAACATGAGTCTTCAATTTCCTTTCTCCAGGATGTTTCAGAGTAGGGAATTTGGGATAGTGATAGATAAGCTTCTCTCATACTAACCAGAGCACGGCTTCTTCTGAACAGGTTCAGCTTGCTCCTCACCAGGCAGTGTCTCTACCTATTGGGCAGGTCACTTGTCTCTGTGCTGGATCTCTGAAGAGACTGGTCGGCTAGATGGAGCCATCTACTGGGCTTACATTTTTGGGGCAGTTGTTTAGCTGTGATGCTGGGGAGTTGTTGTGCTGGCTCCTAAAGAACAGAGACCTTAAGAATGGTAGAAGCCTCTATGATTCACCTCCATCAGAACCTCTGCTCTTAGGGGGATCAGATTTTGCTTTTTCTATTTTTCCATCTTCCCTGGTCTAGAGCTAGGATCCTAGGGATCTTATCCTAATATGGTTTCCACTCGGTACACTTCCCAATTTCCTGTAGATCTGTGCAAGTAAGAGGGGGGTGAAGTAATGTGTCCTAGAGACAAACTCATTGTCCCTGCCAGCCTTGTATTGTGATTGTCCAGGCAGCTAGGCAGTGCAGAGGACTGAGTATTGGGCCTGGAGTCAGGCCTGAGTTCAAATCAAAGCTCAGATACTTACCAGCTGTGTGACCCTGGACAAGTTTATTAAATCTCTGGCTCAGTTTCTTCAACTATAAAATGGGGGTAGTAATAGTATTTACCTCTCACAAAGTTGCTGCCAGATGTTTCTTTAAAATGGTTAGTCTTGGCACACAATAGGGCACTTAAAATGTTTTCTTTCTTTCCTTCCTTCCTCCCTCCTTCCCTTTCTTCTCTCTCTCCCTTTCTTCCTTCTTTCCCTTCTTTATTCCTTAACATGAAGGGATGAGAACCTGCAGCAGGATGAAAGCAGTATTGGAGGAGAGCAGACATATTGGCAAGATGGTAAAGAGATGAACTTGGCAAGAGATGTGGCAGAGGAGATTGAGAATGAGGGTGGTAATAAATGGGGAGTCTGGGATGGCTCCTGGCTTGGGAGTCAGTAAGACTAAGAGAATGGTATTGCCCTCTCCACTCATGAGTTCAATTTTGGACATAGGAGTTTCAGATCTGAGATGTGTGAAAGGAAATGGAGATGCAAGACTGAAGGTCAGCTGAGAGTTTGAGGCAGAAAAGATAGATCTGAGTCACCAATTTAGGAGATAATGACAATAGTTTAGCTACAAAAGGGAAGAAAGGCTTGGGCTGTAGAAGGGATGGACAGATCAGATAAGGATGGAAGGGATGTGGGAATATTTATACAGAAGAAGCCAGAACACAGGGAGAGATGGAATGACTAAGAGAATGAAGATGACAAGAGGGGTCAATCTGCTTGAAGAGATGAGTTGGAATGAGATCTCTTGTGCCTTTAAAAGGCTTAGTCTTATCAAGGAGAAAGGACAGCCTGGGAAGGGAAGGGTGAAGGAAGACATATGAGTGATGTGAATGATGAGCAAGAGGAAAGAAGAAGAAACTCAATAAATGTGTTTTCAGGAATTGATCAATGGATTTTTCTATTTTCATTTTGCCCACTGATTGTCTAAGCATTCTTCTATTATGATTTCTTAATATAGTGTACCTAGGTTGTTTTTTTGGTTTGTTTTGCCATGGTTTATCAAGGGGTCTCATTACTTTTATCAAGATTTTTTTTTTACCTATTGTTTAAGACTTCTTGTCTGTCAGTTTGTCTTTAAAAAATCAGACATGTTATATTTTTCTATTATTTATTCTATTTTTAAAGTCTTTTGATTTTTGTTCTAATATTTCTTGCTGTACCATGGACCATGGAAAGACCATCAGTCTTTTTTTTTAGTTTTCAGGGAAACCATTTTTTAAGTAAGATGTGCCACTTTTTCTTTTGATTTCTTCTAATTGTTTGTTCTTTTTAAAAGTTTACTTTATCCTCTTTATTTATTTTTAATAATAGCTTTTTATTTTTCAAAATACATGCAAAGATAGTTTTCAACATTCATCCTTGAAAACCTTATGTCCCAAACTTTTCTACCTCCCTCCCATCTTCTCTTCTCCTCTAGACACAATCAATATAGGTTAAACAGATGCAATTCTTTTAAACATGTTTCCACATTGATCATGCTGCACAAGAAAAATCAGATCAAAAGAGAAAAAAAGAGTACAAAAACAAGCAAGCAAACAACCAAAGAAAGGTGAAAATACTGTTGTGCTCCACATTCAGTTCCCACAGTCCTCTCTATCACGAGACTATTGGAATTGCCCTGAATGACCTTATCTAATTCTTCTCTTTAGAACTTTTACTTGCTTTATTTCTTCTAAATGTTCATGCAATCTGCAAGGTGGCACAGTGGATAGAGCACCAGCCCTTAAGTCAGGAGGGCCTGAGTTCAAATCTGGTCTCAGACACTTAACATTCCCTAGCTGTGTGACCCTGGGCAAGTCACTTAACCCCAACTGCCTCAGCAAAAAAATAAAATAAAATTCACTGACAGAGAGGTATAGAGATACAGAGGGAACAAAGATAGAAAGGGAGAAAGGGGGAAAGGAGAGGAAAGGGAAGAGATAGAGAAGAAGAGAGGGAGAGAGACAGATTGAGATTTTCTAAGGAGGCAAATTGGAAATCAGGGCAATGTTGAGGTAGACTACACGTCTGCCTCTTTGCTCAGTTTGTTTTCTTTCTCTTTGGTTTCCTCCTCCTCCTCCCTTTTTCTTTTTTTATTATTGCCCCTTTCCCCTAAACAATCACCACAAAACTGAATTAGGGTTAGCAAAACACCATGACCGTTTCAGCAGTGACAGATACAATTCATTATCAGTGCTCTGGGACTGGGGTTGCTCATTGGTGAGTTCTGTCAAAGTCTGCTTTCCAGTCCTTTCCTAAACAAAAGTGCTTCTATAAATATTTTGGCTACATGTGGTTTGTTCCCTGTTTCTTTGAACACTATGGATACATCTGTTCATAGTCTTGCAGAATCTTTTTCACTTTAGTTCCAAACTGGAGTGGGTCGTGGTCTGGCCAATGGTGCATTTTATTTCTCCTTTCCTTTTCCCCTAACAATGATGGTCGTTTTCATTTTTCTTTGAGTGATTTAAGCATGCTTTTATGTGATTGTTGATTGCTAATATTTCTACTTTGGAGGACTGTCTAGACCTTTGACCATTTATCTCTACTACAAAAGCCTATTCACGTTCTGACATATTTGAATCAAATTCTCTGTATTTTAGATCTTTGTCAGAGACGTTTGCTATAAATATTTGTTCCCCGGTTATCTATTTCCTTTCAGTTTTAACTGTTTTGATTTTGTTTTTGTAGAAACTTTTCTTCTTTGTATTAAAATTTTTCTATTTTATCTTTTCTGATTCTCTTTGGTCAAGAATTTGTTTCTCTATCCACAGTTGGGAAAGCAACTGTTCCTCTAATTTGTTTACGAGATGACCACTTACAGGTATATCCTAAATCCATTTGGAACTTACTGTGGCATGTAATAGGAGGTACTGACCAAAAATTAGATATTCTTTTTAATATATAATATTTTTATCCAATGACTGAGATGGTAAGCAATCAAATAAGTAATACATGGGCAATCATGTAAAACACTTTCATATTAGTCATTTTATACAATTAGATTTGAATTAAAAAAAGGACAAAAGGAAGAAAAGTAAAAGAATAGCATGCTTTTTTACAGAAATAACTGTATTCAAACAGTTATTTCTCTGCAGACTGCTAATCTACTTCATAAGGAATCATCTGGGATAGTCTTGGACCAATGTTTTGCTGAGAATAGCTGTCATTCATAATTCTTACTGAACAATAATATTACCAGTACTGTGTACATTCTCCTGATTCTGTTTATTTCATTTTGTATCAGTTCATGTAAGTCTTCCCAGGTTTTTCTGAAGCCAAACTGCTTGTAATGTTTTATAGCATAATAATTATTACATCACAATCATACACCACAGCTTATTTAGCCATTCCCCAATTGATGGGCAGCCCTTCAATTTCTAGTCTTAAGACACCACACAAAGAGAACTGCTATAAATATTAAATATTCTTTCCACCTTGTCTTTTTTTTTGGGGGGGGGGGAGTTTTGGGGATATAGACATAATGGTAGTATGGATGGATCAAAGGGTATATACAGTTTTATAGTCCTTCGAGCATAGTTCCAAATTGCTCTCCAGAATGGTGGGATCACTTCACAATTCCACCAATGTGCATTAGTGTCCAGTTTCCCCACATCCCCTCCAAGATTTTATCATTTTCCATTTTTGTCATGTTAGTCAATCTGATAGGCATGAGGTGATAGCTCAGAGTTGTTTTAATTCATATTTCTCTAATCAACAGTAATTTAGAACAGTTTTATATGACTATAAATAGCTTTGATTAATTCTTCTGAAAACTGCTTGTTCATATCCTTTATTAACTGGAGAATTATTTGTATTTTCACAAACTTGACTCAGCTTTCCACATATTTGATAAATGAGACCTTTATCAGAGATACTTGATGCAAAAATTTTACCCCCGATTTTGGCTTTCCTTTTAATTCTGGTTGCATTGGTTTTGTTTGTGCAAAAACTTTAAAATGCTATATAGCCAAAATGATCTATTTTACATTTTGAAATGCTCTCTATGTCTTGTTTGGTCCCAAATTCTTCCCTTAGCCATAGCTCTGACAAATAAATGACTCCATGCTCTTCTAATTTGCTTAAGGTATCACTCTTGATGTGTAAATCAGGTATCCATTTTGACCTCCTTTTGGGATATGGTATAAGGTGTTGAAAGATATTCTTAGCCTGGAGTTTATGAACTTGAATTCTGACAACTGTTTCAATATAGTTGTTTCTTTTGCAGACTCAAAATACATATCTTATGCATTTCAAAATATTATTCTGAGGAGTCCATAAGCTTCATCAGACTGCCCAAAGAGTCCATGACACAAAGAGAAGCACCTTTGGTCTGGATGGCAAGGTGGCACCACATTGTATAGAGCACTGGAGTCAGGTTCATCTTTGTGAGTTCAAATCACTTCCTAATGTGTGACCTTGACAGGTCACTTAATTCTGCCTCAGTTTCCTTCTTTGTAAAATGAGTTGGAGAAGGAAATTCCAATATCTTTGCCAAGACAACTTCAAATGAGGGTCATGAAGAGTTGGACATGACTACACAACAACACAATGACCTTTGGTCTAAACCTAATTTCTACCTGATAGTTTTCCAATTTTCTCAGGTTTTGTTGGAGAGTGAATTTTCAATCCCATTTTAGAGCTCTTTGAGTTTCTTGAATACTAGGCTACTTTGTTTGCTTTTGGATCTTATTACCACTAATCATTTTTCCTTTTTTAACAGTACCAAATGATTATTGCTTTGTCATACAATTTGTGACTTGTTACTGCTAGGCTTCCTTCACCTCACTTTTTTCTTGACATTTTTTTCTCTAAATAATTTTTCTTGTGATTTTTAAATAAGTCTATCAAGTAAGCCTGTGGGAGTTTGGTATTGCATGAATCCATAAACTAATCTGTCTAGTATTTTTATTTGTATTTTGTATTGCACTCTTATGATGTTTCAATCCATTCTGCATTTTCTGTCCTGCCTGGTCCATCATGGTGGCTAACTCAAGACTTGATTGACAGCATCTCACTGAATCTCCGCTCCCCACCAAACGGAGAGCTCAAGGGCAGGGTACCAAACTCCTCCCAATGCCTTCCTTTATAGAGGTTTTATATATATATATATATAACCCAAAGAAAGAGTTGAGTTCACTCCATTCTGAATTTGCTGTTAGGCCTGGGCTTTTTTCAAATCCATGGAACGAGATGCCCCCAAGCCAGGCAACCTCCAGTTCCTTCTCCTTTTTTGGTACATTGTCTTCCTCCTTCCTGCACTCCCACCCCTTAAGTTGTAAGCTCCTTAAAGGCAAGGACCTTCTTTTTATTCCTTGAACATAGCACTTAGTATAGTACCTGATATATAGTAGGCACTTAATAAATGTTTACTGATTAAATTGGATATTGGCAAGCCCCAACAATGAGCAATCATCTCTTTGATTAGTTAGGCCAGTTTTTATTTCTGTCAAGAGCATACTATAATTTTATTTATGTAATTCCTGTTTGTGTTGATTCCCTAATACTTGATACATTCTATAGTTATTTTGTATAGAATTGCACTTTTCTTTGCTATGTTTGGTTGGTAATATACAGAAAAGCTAATGGGATTATTTCATATCTTGCTACTTTGCTGAAGTTCTTGTTTCATTTAATTTTTAGTAGAATCTTTGAGCTTCTGTAAGTAAACCTCTATATTTGCAAGGAAAATTGTTTTTAGTACCTCTTGCCCATGG
Organism: Myrmecobius fasciatus; assembly: GCA_023553655.1. Taxonomy (NCBI): domain Eukaryota; kingdom Metazoa; phylum Chordata; class Mammalia; order Dasyuromorphia; family Myrmecobiidae; genus Myrmecobius; species Myrmecobius fasciatus. The sequence continues at coordinate 35,287 of JAJPUD010005183.1, forward strand.
TTATTCCTTCCATTTCATTTTCTGTTGCTAAAGCTAGAATTTCTACAACTGTATGCAAGAGGCTGTGATAACAGACAATTTTGCTTTGATCCGGGTGAGAATTTATTTATATATACATATGTAAAACGATAACAATTATAAATGGTATAATAGCAAAAATAAAAATTAAAAAAAAATAATCCCCTGAAGCTGGGAATACATTTGCTCTTCAGGACCTACACTGTTCCACACTACTCAAAGTAGGCTTGAGCTTAGAGAGCACATAGTAAAGAAGTATTTAATAAGCACCTACAATGTGCCAGGCACTGTGCTGAGCACTGGAAATACAAGAGAGACAAAAAGACAGTTCCTGTCTTCCAAAGAGCTTACAGTTTAATGAGAAAAATAACAAAACAAATTATATACAGAATAAATAGGAAGTGACTAAGAGAGGGAAGGCAATGGAATTAAGAGGGGTTGAGAAAGGCTCTCCAGTAGAAGATGGGACTTTAGCTGGGATCTGAGGAAAGCAGGGGCAGTTAGGAGCAGAGACAAACGAGGAAAGTTCCAGGGGGACGTTAGGATTAGTGGTCAAAGGGATAACTCACCGCTCCGGGAGGACCTTTGGCAGAGCCTTGGGAAGTTCCCCTTAGGAACAGGGGTGCTTCCATCTGGCTTCCTAGGACAGGGTTGACCCTTCCTTTCCTTGGTAGGTCTGTTTAATCCTCAGCTCCTGATGTAGCCATAGCCATCAGCTCGTCTGGAGACTGCTGGGATACCAAAGGAAAGTCTGGCTCAGTGCACGAAGTGGTCCTCTAGTCAAGGGTGGGAAGGTAAGAGGAAAGAGGAGAATCCACTCTTCCTCTCCTCCCAAAGTGATTCCATTCAGAAACTGCCACTGAATGTTAGATCCCAAACTGGCTTCTTGTTTTTTAGAAGACCCATAGGACATGAGAGGGACTGTATTAGCATGATTCCTTTGGTTGATTGAATAAAAATCTCTCTCAGAAAAGGGATCCACACTAGAAGTTACTTGAATTAGAATTAGTTACTCTAAGTGGAATGGAGTTACCGATTGACTCAATTAACCTCCACATTTACAAATATAATGCTAACATGCCTTTGGAGTTATATTTATTATTAAATCAAGGTTTGTTTATTTTTGTGATTTTAATGCCTGGTTTTTTTGTTTTTTTAAAACACAAGGGTTATTTTATATTTTAGAAGATTTTTCTGAATCTGATGATGGAACTATGAAAATATCTTTGTTATTAATGTGGTTTCATATATATGTATGGGTACATATACATATAATGTAATACATATATATTATATATACACATACATATAATTCAGCATTAACAAACGATGTGAGTTTGCACAAACTCACATATCAAGTTTGATTAACACTGAATTATACCATTACTAGTTTAAGTCCAATCTAATCACAGGTTATAATCTTTTACATGTTTTTATGACCTATTTGTTAAAATTTTATTCAAATTTTTAAAAGCATATTCATTACAAATATTGATCAATAGTTTTCCCATACCACAATTCCTTCAGGGATTCCTCAATGAACATCTAATCTGCTTTTCGTTTTCTGTTTTGAGTTCCAAATTCTATCCTTCCTACCATCATACATTAGAGTTATCTTCCCATGGCCACAGTTCAGATTTGCTTTGATGACTTACATGTTGATGCTGCTGAATATGAGGAAGATGTCAACTGTTACGATGGTGATGCTGGGAATGAGGAGTTGTGACCAGCTCCCTCTGTACCCGTTGTATTGCCCAATCATCTCAGGCCAAAGGGAGCAGCAGAAACTCAGCAGAGTCCAGTGGCAAAAACTATACATGCAGGGAGGGGGATTGGAAAAAAGAGCCGGGGGCAGCTAGGTGGCGCAGTGGCTAGAGCACCAGCCCTGAAGTCAGGAGGACCTGAGTTCAAATCTGGTCTCAGACACGTAACAGCTGTGTGACCCTGGGCAAGTCACTTAACCCCAATTGCCTCAGCAACAAAAAAAAAAAAAAAAAAAAAAGAAAGGAAAAAAGAGCCTATTTACTGTTGGCATGGATCTGAGCTTACTCATTGTGATGGACCTCTCACTGGACAGGAAGTAACCTTCTGCAGAATATTTGAATTCTTTTATTACAGTATCACAACTCCTTTTTGAAAAGAAAACCTCTGGAAGAATTAAAGTGTCTCATTAAAAAAAAAAAAGGCAGGGGTGGGGGCTCGAGGTGGGAATGAAGGAAAAGAGGGAGGGAAGGGAAAAGAAATAAAGGGTGGTAAGCCCTATAGCCACGTGAGCCCTGGAGCCAGGGCTGTGTTTTTAAGATGATAGGGTCTCTGTGTCCCTTGAAGGCAGCAGTAATTCAGGAAGGTTTCATAGCTTACCACCATCCCCTTCTCCCATTTGCTCAAATGTAATTTCCTGCCTAGTTTTTCAGCTCTTATGCTTGCATCTCAAAACTAAGTTCTAGTCTTTTCATTAAGAGTAGTTAAAAATCCTCTATTCCAAGAGCTCAATCTGGGGTCTGTGAATTTATTCCTTTAAATACTTTGACAATGTCTAATTACTGATTTTCTTTATAATCCAATAATTTTATATAATCAAAAAAGCCCATTTTTCTAAAGAGTCCATAGGTTTTATCAGAGAGACAAAGGGGTTGTCAAACTAATCCAATGGTTTTATTTTATATAATTTAAAAAAAAAAATCTTTCCCCCTAAGGTGTTCATAGGTTTTATCACAGGGCCAAAGAGGTCTCTCCCATATCAAGTAAAGATCTATTTTTCACTTGTGTAGGATCTTATTTAGTTTTAGAGAATAAGTTATTCTTCTACATAAGTCCATTTCTTTTGCCTTTTGGAATATTACATTCCAAGATTTTCTTTCCCTGTTAGTAACTACACCATAGTCTTATGTGAACACGACCAGTTCTTTGGTCCTCGAGTCTGTTTCTTGCTGGTTGTTTGCAATATTTTATTTTCTCCATAGAACTTTGGAATATGACTTAGTATTTCTGTGGATTTCCAGCTTGTAGTATCTTACAAGTGACTGGAAAGTTATTTTCACTTTTTCCTCTGGTTCTGACTTGGGCAATTTACTGATTTCTTAAAATACAGTATCCAGATTCTGTGTTGGATTGTGACTTTTCGGGAGGCAATGATGCTTAGAAATCTCCCCAGCTCCAACCCTAATCTATTTTCAAGGTCGGTTATGGGTTTGTTTTGGTTCGGTTTTTGGCAATGTATGTTATTTAGTATTCTAATTTTCAATCTTTTGATTTTGTTCTTTTTTTGTCTCCTACAATCATGGAGCTGTTCAGTCAGACTCCATCTTCTGGAAAGGCTCTCTGCTTTGTGCCTAAGTTACTGATTTGCATTCCATTTTTTTCCTTCCCAAGCTCTTATTTTGATTTTCTTTTCATTTTTTCTTCTTGTTTCATTTCTTCAGTTCTCGTGGCCCTTGTTGCCACGACTTTTCCCCTTCAGTTCTGTTTATGCTTACTGTAGAATCACTGGTTCAACAGGGACCAATTGCCTCATGGAGTCCAGTGTTTCTTGGTTGTTGGCATTTCCAATTTTCTGTGTTGTCTTTCAGCATTACTAACCTTTAGATCTTTTTTGCTGTGGGTTGTCTGGCTTCTCTTTCCCAGCATCCACTGGGTTTTAGGTGTCTGAAGGAGTCTGTTACTCTTTGCTCTGTTTTTGTGTTCATTTTTGGAGACTGGGTCACTCCCCTCTCTCACTAGGCTGGAAGTGCAGTGGCCCCTGGAAGGCCCAGTCCCACTCCTGACTGGCCCAGAAGCCTTGTCCTGATCCATCCATCTCTGCCCTGGGCAGATGTGCCCTTCCTTAGGTAGCCTATTGAACCCCTGGGGGCTTACCACATTGAGGCTAGGGATAAAGTGTTCCTAAAGAATAAAAAAAATTACCCAAAGTAGGACTGAGGGTGAACCTTGACCATGGGCCACCATTTTTTGGCCGAAAGGGAACTGAGAAATCACCCGGCTCAAGCCCTCCTGCCTCTCCTGGGGCCAGAAGGGATGAGGGCACTTCTGAGGGGAAAGGACCATTCCTGCCCCACGTAGGAGAACCCCTCTTGTCTTGGAGATCCCTGCCCCCATTACTGCCCTTTTGGGTCATCCTCTCATCCCTTCTCCCACCCCAAAGAAAGCTCTCTGGGGGCAGGTGCTTACTTATATCCCTCCACAAACAGGCCTGGTTGGTCATGGGGCTTAAAGGTCAGCCCCTGCAGAGGGACACCCGTCACCTGGGGTCCTTCATGGCTCAACAAAATGACGGCTCTTTTCTATTTAGCTCCTTCCTTCAAACATGTTAATAGTTCCACCGGGAAAGGAGTAGCTTTAGCTCCATTAGCATCTCACCCAGGAGCCTAGACCAGAGCAGGAAGTGCGTCCCCCTCCAGGGAAATGGCCTCTGTTCAGACCCGAACCATCTTTTCCCTCCATCGTCACAAATCCCAGGTGGAAGGCAGGCCCCACGTGCTGGGGAAGCAGAGCCACTGTTCACCGATTCCACAGCTGCCCCCAAGCATCTGAGCATGGCCGCTTTACCTCATCCCTGTTCTGACCAAAGCTTTCTCCTCGGGGGTCCTGAAGCACGGAGCGCCGCCACAAAACTGACCTTTCTCAAGTGGAAACTGATCTGCAGACAGGCGGCCCAGCATGTGAGTGTGAGCAAGTGTGAGCGAGTGTGAGTGTGTGAGCACTGAGCCGATGTCAGGGACCCAGCCTGGCTGGACTTGAAGGAGCACAGGGACACAAGTGACCAGACTGTGGGGGGACATTGGTCCACAGGGACAAGAGGAATTTTGGGGTGACCCAAAGAATGAGGCTGGACCAAGGATGACATCAGCCAAGAGACCACTTTCAGCTCCAGAGGTGGGTGGTTACCACGCTGTGAAGAGACTTGAACAGCCGGACGAGGGAAGCCCTGCATTACTGACATAGGGACAAATAGGGGACGAGGGGGAAGGATACTGCAGGAGGGTGCCAGGTGTGGGGGGAGGAGAGGATGCTGCAGGAGGAGGGTGCCAGGGAGGTCTGGGACACAGACTGGAGAGATATCTTTCTCCTGCCTCTAAGGAGGCAGCTTGCAACAACCCTTCTGCTTCATCTCTGGGCAACATGAGACCAAAACAGGAATGGGGAATGGTCCCCAAAGCTGGGAAATCTTTCTGGGACCCGCCAAATTAACCTCCTGTACTCAGTGGAAGGTGCCCATGTGAAAAGTCAAGCATATTGGTTCTAGATTAATGAAACCATTTTATTTCCATCCCTTTCTGTGCCCCCCTGCCCCTTAAATCACAAAATTATTGACAGTGGTTTCTCTGACATCCCCAAGTCCCAAGAAGCCTATGATGGGCAGCTTACACAAGTTAAGCGAGGTGTCAATGATTTGCTTTTATCTCCCTAGAGAAAAACACAAGACCAGGTTTATTTCATACAATGTTATTCACACTTTTCCAATTTCTAGTTTATACAGAATATACAAATAAGTGAATAAAACATTATTCCATATGAACCAAAGAGAGCCAGGACTTAGCAGACTAAACAAACTGGTCCAGAAACAATGCATATCAAAAGGAGACACTCGTGTGCAAAAGCTGAATGGTTCTGCCCAAACAAACTTCCCCTTCAGGCTTCACCCTAACTGCATCCCAGAAGAACACAAAGGCATAGGAAGGCGGGTTTGGGGTGGGACAGGGACAGCCAGGAGATGACCGGACAAGGAAACCCCCCCCAGATCTCACCAGCATCACTAATGGGTTTTCGCCAAATGGCCTCTGAGGGGCAGGGAGATGATATGTCGCCGGCTGGCCTTGAGCGGTCTCAGACTGGCTGACCGCTTCTCCATGAGTGCTCACACTCCCTGGATGGGACTTGGGGCTCCTGACCCTGTTTCGAAGGAAGAACCCGAAGGGGCCTATAAATAGCATCCCACACCGGGTTTCTGATCAGGTCAAACTAGGAACTCTGGCCAATGACAGAAACACGGTCCGGTCAAAAGCTGGGGCCAGGGGCGAAAGCCTTGTTAGGAGACCAGCATCCGGACTTCCCCAGGACTGGCAAAGTAGAGATGGATGGCGTGGATGGAAACAACTGATCAGCTCCACAGGTCAAAGACCGTGGCTGCGATGGTCTAACTGAGTCTACCAAATACTCCCTAAGCCAGCAGAGAGACGCCAATGAAAACTTGGCTAAATTCTAGCTCTTCTTCCCCAAGAATGTTTTTCTTTTTTTAGTAAATCTCGAAAACATATTCCTGGCAGCCCCCTCCCCCGGTTCCTGCTGTCAGTACAGATTCATGATTCGAATGATTAAAAAGCTATGATTCTCTACAAGCAGGATTGCCCCCAGAGAGGGTCCCTTCTTTTCCGAAGAGCCTGGAAAAAATGCCCTTTGACATGATCCAATGACTGAGATGGCACAAAACCAAAATGGGCCAACAGAAATGTTTTATACAAAATACAAAGCACTTTCTTTATCTTTCAGAAACTGAATATACAAAGCAAGCTTTTTTTTTTCCAAAATATTTCCATAGGCAAAGGATTAAAAACGACTTTAATTATACACATATGGTCACAATTTTGCCTTAAAAAGCTCCTTGGGAAATGTACATAAGGCCTCTTGTAAATGTACATCATCTTCGGGTTACTGTTACAATGTCCAATGTCCAGAGAAAAGAAGGGTATTTTACAGATCTGCTCTTACTTGGGAGCCTATTTAAAAATACAGGACTCTTCTGTACAAAGAAAAAAAAATCACACCACATTGAGGAAGATGGAAAAAGCCGCGGCTTCTGCGGTGAGATGCCTTCTCAGTCCAGAACGTTCTGACTAAGCACAATACCCTGACTTCAGTTGAACCCAATCCAGTTCTCAAAATGTCTGGAGTAACAGAATCAACAGCTATGTTATAAAACAAAAGGACATTTCTCACAATAGATAAAAAGAAACCTGGTTCAGATTCCTGAAACCATATAAAGATAAAATTTTTTAAAAAATCACTCTTGATTTGGAGAAATAAATTTACATTATACAACACTATATGTCAGGGCAAAAGGGCTGGGGATCTGAATATACACTAAAATGCAATTTTCTCTCCCCCCCCCGCCCCCAGGGTAAAACAAATTACATTTACAGCATGAAGGTTTACAAATGTACATCTGTACAGCCAAGAAAAGCTTCACTACCAAATTAGCCAAGTTTGTAATAAACATTGAACCAAGATCTGCCGTCAAACTGTAAACGTACACCTAAGAACTACACGCATACAATGCATATATTTATAGGAAGCAAAAAAAGCTCTCTGAATATGTCCTCATGCTTCAATGTCGCTCCTCCCCAGCCCCACACCCACCCACAGCCGACCCCCGGCGGCACAGCCGCCCGCCCAAGGAGGGAGTCGGGGGCTTCTCAGCCAGGGCAGATGGGGAGGGGCTGGATGGACAGCCATGATTTCGCTCTGCTACCTCTCACGACCACGACGCAGATAAGTGGACCCAGCGCGTCTCCTACGCTTTGCTGGAGAAATCAAGGGCAGCGTCTGTAACTAAAACCAGCTTCGCAGCCAAAGGGGGAAGCCTTGCTCTTCTCAGACCATCTATGTTCTCGGCCTCATTTAGTTACCTGGGCAACAGGCTGGAATTACCAAAATACAACTTTCCGTCCCCGGTCAGATTGATGCAGATAATTGTCAATCTGGTATAAAAGACTTCACCGCAGGGGGGAAAGGAGGACTATTATTCTATATACATCTCTATAAACCTGTTGTGCTATGGGGTAGGAGACCTACCAGATTGCAAGCCAGTTTATTAAAAGAATACTGTACTTTTTCCTTTTAAAAACTATTTTTTTGTGACTTTACAAGGTAAAAATTTACAAAATATGTGACAGCTATTTTTGATACAATTACATCATATACAGGCATTCTGTGCTTTGCCAGCAATCCAATCTGATAGGTCTTTAATCAGGGCTGGAGATAGTCTATCATTCACCCCCCCAAAATATACACAAGAACCTTAAAAAATGTACAAATGGATGAATCAAGTCAATAAATAGGGCTGCTTAACCAAAAACGGCCACCTTCCGAGTCGAGCTGTGTTTTGATAATTCCCCCGAGCAGCGAGCGCCCCTACAGCACGCCGTTCGGGGGGCCCCCGACGGACCCCAGCTCCGGGCTGTTTCTCAGGTAGTACTTTTCCAGCTTGACCAGTATGTGTTTCCCGTACGTATACTTGCGCAGAGTGGTGACGTGAGGCCGGATCTGGGGTTGAGAAAGTGCCGTCAGCTCTGGGCCGCCCGAAACGAGGGAGCCCCCGAAACGAGGGCCCTGAGCCGTGGTCTCCCGGTGGGCCGGCGGCTCTCGGCCTGGGACTCCCGGCTCCCCCCCACCCCCGCCCGGCCTACCTTGTGCATGAGGACCTTGCGTTGCGCGGGCTCCGCCATGTCGATCATCTTCTGGACGACATAGTTGGCGTACTGGTCCTTCATCATGGTGTATAAGGCACTGTGAGGACCGTCATTCTGGCAGCAGACCTCGTCGATCAGCAGGGCTCGCTCGGCGCGGGACGCGTGCGACACGCACTTCTCCACCACGTTGCTAGCCAAGACAGGACAGGTGGGGTCAGGGTCCGCCAGGGGGTCGCCACACCACACGTCCGGCCGCTGCCCAGTGGCCCGAGGAGCTTGTTCTGCCTCCTGAGCTCCCCATCCCCGGGCATCTTGTGTTAAAGGCCAAGTCCCATCCACCTCTGATCTCCCTCAGAATCTACAGTCCATCCCGGAGGGTGTCGGGGCTGCTGTGAGGATGGGGTGTCCCGGGGACGGGCACTCTTGGGGGAACCCCAGCTTTCCAAGACGGTGTGTTCAAGGGAACAAACAGGGCTCTCTCTACTCCACAGCATGGGACGTACTTGTCCTGCCCAGGACCGAGGCCCCTCGAAGCCACCGGCTGGTCAAAGGGCATTCCAAACCTTCTCCCCGGAGCTCCAGGGACCAGTGGCAGAGCTTCTCCCCGGAGCTCCTGCCCAAGAACTGGGTTGGACATGCCCCAAACTGGCTGTGGGGGAAACACCGTGGGCACACATGGGTCCCCCTCCCCCTGCCAACAAGCATTCCCTTATTAAAAGGAGATCCCGGTTTCCTCTCGCTCAGCTGCTCAGGGAGCCCTTCGTGCCCCCCGAGCACAGAAATGCCCCGGAGACTGGCAGCGCGCCAGCTTTGTGGTCTCGGGGCCTTCTGCGTGCCTCAGAAAGGAGGCCCCCACTTCTGAAGGGAGCTTCTCTCGAGTCACAGCTCCCATGTTTATCAGGCTATAAATGAAAAGGTCTCGACAAGACCTTGGGCCACATTCGGGACAACGGCTCCTGTCAGCCGCCCCCTCGCCACGTGAGCACCCAGCGCACCAACTACAGCCTGACTCTGAGCGCGCCGGGGAGCGAACGCCGCAATAGTACCTGGCAAATTTGTGCTGGCTGAGGGTTAGGACCTTGCCTCGAATTTCAGAAACAATCTTGCTCTTGTCATCGGGGCGGCCGTGTTCCAGAACATGCTGGATAACATAGTTTCCATACTGATCCTAAAGAGAGACCGCGTCCCTGATGACACGGAGGTAGCCCCGGGGCCATCTCAGGCCCCGACCAGCTCCCTCCCCAGCCTCTGCACGGACCCCTCCCCTGCAAAAATGCCCAGGCTGTCCTTGGGCCCCCCCCACTGCTGCCCGTCACCTCACTGCCAGACTCCTGGAAGAAAAGGGCTTCCCTGGGCCTGTGCCCCGTGCCCCCTGAGGGCTCCTTCACTGCTTTCTGTGTGCCAGGACACAGAGAGCCCCTCACCAGGCTCTGCCTTTGAGAATGCTGAGAGCCTATTGGGGTGAGGGGAAGTGTGCTTGGACATGGATAAACCGTTTGGGGGAGTGAGCGAGGCTTTCTGGCAGGAGTCTGGAGGAAGACCAGGGATCCCAAGGAAGAGGGGTGTCTGAAAACAAGGATGTCCCCACCCCTCCAGCCCCATCACACCGTGGCTAGGGGCGCCGCTCTGAGGAGGAGGGGGTGCAGGGGGAAGGACGGACCCAGGAAACAAAGCGGAGCGAGAAGCAGGAAGCGCTGCCCGAGGGAAGATGCCCTCTCCTCCCTGGGACCCCACTTCCTGGGCAGCCCCGTATCTGAACCTCCTCCTCCTGACTGTCCCAGGAATACTCCCTGCCCCCATTTAGACGGTAAGCACCACGAAGGCAGGGCCTCTTTGCGGCCCAGAGCACAAGCCTCCCTGCCCGGGCTCAAGGCGGCACCTACTTGGACCAGCTGCTCCGTGTGCTGGTGCAGCTCTTCCAGGACGGGCAGGGTCTGCTCGGCTGTGCAGTGCTCCAGGATGCGCTGGATGACTCGGCAGCCATACGGGTGGGTGGAAAGCACGAACACCTTCAGGGGCAGGCACAAAACCAAGTTATGTCGGGACCCTTGGGCCCCCGGGGCCCCTCTCCTCAGGCCTCTCAGCAAACGGCCTGGCCAGGGAGTTACTGGGAGTGGACAACCCTCAGAGGTGCAAAGGGCCTCACAAGCATGGTCTTCATGACCCCTCTGAAGGAGGGACTGTTAGGACACATATTTTACAAGTCAGGAAACTGAGGCAGGCAGAAAAGTAACTAGCCCATTGTCCCACAGTCAGAAGTGTCTGAGGCAAGACTGGAATTCTGGTTCTCCTGACTTCAGGCCCATTAAAAGGGCAGAACTGAAACCTGAGACCCAGCCGAGTCCCACTGCCCTGCAAGCAAAGACCAAAGGGAACACCCAGGGAAACGAGATCTACGGCCCCCTCAGCCCCCGTTACCTGTCCTTTAAAAGCATCAATGATGAACTGCAGAGCCTGAGGCTGCACACACTCGATGCACTTCTGAACCACGTGGTTCCCGTTCTGATCTTTCACGCATTTGAGGACATGGCCATCCAGCTCCTTGACCATCTCATTCTGAAACACAGCCACTATTTCACTCCCACAAAGCAAAAAGGTTTGGGGTCGGGGTAGCCTGAGGGGGGACCCTGGACCTCTGCTCCAAGGAGTATTGGGTACCGCTCCTGAGGGCGACCCCACTTAGCTTCAAGTGTCACCGGGATAACAAAATAACCAAGCATGCAATAAAACATAGATCAGAATACATTTGACAACAAAGTCAATCTGCGGCCCACAAGAGTCCTGTGGACATTTAGCAGTCCCTGCTTCTCTGACTTTGACCCCACTGGTTAAGGGCAGTTCTGAAAGGCAAAGCTATGGCAGTTGGTTGGGGCTGGCACCCCCTTAGACCAATGTGTGGAACACAGAAGGGCCGGATAAATAAATGATCTTTGATTGACTGAGAGAAAATCCAATGGGAATAAAATGACCCATTTTAAGAATTTTATTTTTAAAAGTTATTCAAAGATAAAAAACCAGCCAAAAAAACCCCAACAAGCGTGAAACAATTCTCTAAGAAAATAAATTTTAGAAGATGTGGTTATAACTTACAATTACCTGCTGGTCAGGGGAAATCGACTCTAATGCTTTCTGAATGACCCGGCAGCCATACATCTGTAAGGCCAATGGCAGGACGTGGCCTCGGATCCGGGTAGCCAGGGCAAGCTTCTGATCCAGGTTCCCAAACTGTAAGAAAATAAAAGAGCCGGGGCAGAGAAGTGGAGTCTGGCAGACTTTACCAAGCACTTCACCTCCTCCCAGAGAGGAGGGGGAGAGAGCAACATTTACTCCAGTTTTAAAAGTGAAGAAAACTGGGGGAGTCTGAAGTTAAGGGACTGTAATGCTTGCTGCCCAAACCACAGCAACTGAGATTAACCTGGTAACAATAAATGATCATCAGTTCTGATGGACGTGGCTCTCTTCAACAATGAGATGTTTCAATCCAGTTCCAGTTGTTCAGTGATGAAGAAAGCCATATCCACCCAGAGAGAGGGATGTGGGAACTGAGGGCGAACCACAACATAGTATTTTCACACCCTCTGTTGATGTTTGCTTACATTATGTTTTCCTTCTCAGGTTTTTTTCTTTCTAGATCCGATTTATCTTATACAGCAAGATAACTGTATAAATATGGGTACATATTTTCGATTCGTCATATATTTTAACAGAGTTAACACATATTAGACTACCTGCCATCTAGGGGAGGGGGTGGGGAGGAGGGAAAAATTTGGAACAGAAGGCTTTGCAAGGGTCAATGTTGAAAAATTGCCCATGCATATGTTTTGCAAATAAAAAGTTTTAATAAATAATAATAATAATTAAAAAAAAGAATAAATGATCATTTCAGTCAGGAGGAGAAATCTGCTAGGGAGCGGACTCTCACTCACAAGGAGGAATAAACTGAGCCACCTGAAACCCAATGGGGTTATCCTCTGCCCTCCTCCCACTCTCCCAGATGAAGGTCCCAGTAGGCTGCTCACCCCTGAGATCTACTGCCCTGGCAGGATCCATCACCATTACCTAAGCAGTGAGCTGCTCCATCTTGCCACCTGTAGCTACGTGTCTCACACTTGACCCCTTCTTCCCGCCACTCCCAGAGCAACCATGGCAGTCAGGGCCCTTTCCTTTATTCTGACTGCTCCCTTGAGCAGGGTGGTGTGGGGCCCCAGGAGAGAAGGGGGAAGACTATTCGACCTAAGACACAAGAACCTGAAGGACCTGACCCAGTGATGGAACATGGAAGGGAGGGGAAAAGGGAGCACGAGGAGATGATCCTGGATGACTGAAGGATGTGAGGGAAAGGGGACCCTCTGGCAGAACAAGAACAAATCCCCCTTCTCACATGTTGTTTAAACTCTACCTCAAGTTCAAGTTGCCAGCCTGATGGTCGGGGGAGAAAAGTCAGGCTGGACAAGCAGCTCTGAGAACCATCAGCATGCAGACGATAAACCCATCTCCAGGATCTGCTACAATAATCAAGTGAGAAAGGACAGAGGGAAGCGAGGATACCGGACAGACCGGTGCAGACCCCGGAAAAGTGACAAAGAAGGAATAGGCAGACAGGTGGAGGGAGGAGAGAAAGAAGGGCCCAGAAAGTCCAGAGAGAAGCGCATTTCGTCCACCGTGTCCAAGGCTGAGGAAAGGGGACACAGAGGCTGCGTCTGCGGCCATTGTGGCTGCTGAGGTGGCCTGGCTGCAGCTTTGAGGCTCCACTGAAAAATCATGGACTTCTAGGGACTCCAAAACTCACCAACAGCTTGACAAAGCTGTATAGAAAGCTTCGGAATCGTATCCATGGACAAAGTCACACAGAATGGAAATTGGTATTTTCATTACTGACAGACGAGCTTGACATCAATCTATTTACAAGATGAATAGGCTTTTATGGTTTGGGTCTAAAAGTGATAGATTAAATTTAGCAGGAGAAGCTTGGGCAAGGGTCAGTCCAGTCCAAGAAAGCCCCTCAGCTGAGAACCAGCACTGACCAAAGTGGGTAAAGAACAAGACCGAAAAGGTCCCCCAAAATGAGGGAAGAGGGGCAAAGGCTCTTTGTTAAAGCTCACCAGATCTTGGGTGAGTCTTTTGACCTTGACCACAGCAAAGGTAAATGTTTCTGGCTCCAGGCAAATTTTAACTCAGGATAGCTAAATAAAAAAAGGCTGTCAGGGGCAGCTAGGTGGTGCAGTGGATAGAGCCCCAGCCCTGAAGTAAGGAGGAGCTGAGTTCAAATGTGGTCTCAGACACTTAACATTCCCTAGCTGTGTGACCCTGGGCAAGTCACTTAACCCCAATTGCCTCAGGAAAAAGGAAAACAAAACAAACAAACAAAAAAGGCTGTCAGATATAGACTAGTTAGATAGAAAGACAGAGATGGAGACAGGCAAGACATAGGCTGGAAGGGGGATGGAACAGAAAGGAGATAGATAAGGCAGACACTTTGGAAGGCCAAGATGAATTCATCAGAGACCCAGCGATCCCCTTAAGGACTTGGAATCCTTGGACATTAAGATACAAAGTCCAACACCCAGAATTGGTGGCTGGGATCAGCACAGCTACAACTGGCTACCTTCTTACCTCAAAAAACTTCTGAATGACATAGTTGCCAAAAACATCCGTCATCAGTTGATAGGCTGCTTGCAGAATCTCATTAAACACCATCTGGCGCTCAGTGGGTGTAGCTCGTTCCAGCTTCTGCTGTATGAACCTACATGGAACAGAAATTCAAATGCCTGTAGACATTTGTAGACAAATGTAGACAACGGCAAACAATCAACAATACCAGTGCCCATCGTCCTCAGAGGGAGCTCCTGGAATTCAATTTGCTCACTTTGCAGGAAGAGAAAAGGAAACAGAGCTCCAGAGAAAGAAGGGGCAGTGCCTAGGTCGCCTGGCTTGGGTTCAAACCCAGTTCCACTGATTCTCCCAATATTCCACACATTCAAGGAAACACGAAACTTCAGAGTTGAAGAGAAATCAGTACCGGTGAATATCCCACCCCGGGACAAGGGTCTGTGCTGCCTCTGATCGAGAGTCTCCAGGGAGGCTGACACCCTGAGTTGGCCCCTCATCAAGGGAGCTTTGCCAGAGAAGGCCAAAGTCCCCTTTTCTCCGGCCGTGCTTTCCCCACCTGACCCGCTTCTTATTACAAGGTTTTAGAAGCGGTGTGAGCACAGAAGAAGCTAAGAGTTGAAAGGAAGCCCCAAAGACTCATCTTGAGGAATCTGAGTTTTTGTCCAGATCCAGCCCCATCTCCAGGGCATCCTCTCCACATCTCCCTAGTCTATGTAAAGGGGTTCTTTCAGAACGTAGTCCGAGATGGCAACAGGTCAATCCCGTGTGTATTCTGAGGTTATCACTCCTTACAAGCCACACACTCATTCAAAGTGCTACCTACTCACTCCTGCTTTCATTCTGACTTTCTGACAGCCATTTTTTTCCTATCAAGCCCTTAAAAATAGCATGATGCTTGTCCCTTTGGGTTTGTTTCTTTGGCTCAATAAATCTTGAGAAACTGTATCTATGACGTTTCCCTGAACTAACATTAAAAAAACACTAATAAAGTCAACCCAGCCTGTGCTGCCCCTCCATGATCTAAGGATCTTAGAATCCTATCAAAATTCAACATCTAATTACTTGCTCGTCCCATTTTTATCTCTTTGGGAATAAACTGGCCAAGGTTAGTCTTTCTCTGGTGATCATCCCCTAATCCCACTCTTTCTGCTTCAATCAGCCAAGGTCTGAGGTTTCATGGGCACGGAACATGGTGTTTGAGAGCCCAATAGTCTTGCCAATGTTGACTTCCTTGAGGTCATAGTCCAGCTAAGAAGCCAGGCTCTGGTCTTCTCGACTCTCCACAGTCCACTGGACTCCTCCTGCTCAGAAGAGACTGTTTTCTCATTCTTTTACACTCTCGTTTTATCTATAGATGGATTTTTAAAAACTAAAATACACAGAACTTCATAGGATATTGACTAATGAAAGACTAAGAAATAAAGGTAAATATAGTCCCTGCCCTCATGGAGCTCACATTCTAATGAGGAAAAAATGCCCCAAAACCCAACTCTCTACAAAGAAAATACAGACAGTGTAAGTGGGAGGTCATCTCAGAGGAGAGAGGACACAGAGAATGCTGGGAAAGACTTCACTGAGTTTCAAAAGGAGCCAGGGAAGCCAGAAAGCGTGAGTAAGGGGCAACTAGTGGAAAGGTAGAGATTCAGATGGCTTGTTTGGAGTCGTCAGGTATATAAAAGATGAGGAAGCTGGGAAGGGGCCAGCCCAATGCTTACAGAGGGAAGGGGTCCAACTGGAATTTCATCACAGGTCTTTCTACCTGAAATCTGGCCCTGTACCACCCGTGCTGGAAGTTCACCAAGATCAGGAGAAGGGAACGATGGAAACAATTCAGACTTCCTCCAGTAATTTTCTGGCCCAGTTGAGTTCTTGGATTTTGTTTGTTTTTTGTTTTGGGAGAGGCAGGAGTCATCTGTGACCCAGCACCAGTGATTGGCTCGGTTATCTGGGAGCCTGAGAAGCTGTGTGAAGGGCTTGTCCGGGGTCCCGGAGGTCTGTGCCCATCCTGTGCCAGAGCCTGCCTCTGGAGCTCACAGTGCTCCTATCAGCTACAGCCAGACACAGTGATGTAACCTGGCACCGCCACCACCACTGCTCGCCATAGGCTGCACGTGAGTCCAGACCTACCCAACTCAAAAGGTCAGTCATTTCTTTCCTGTGAGTTCTGCTCCTCCTTAGACCGTGCAAACTTGTAAAAAACTTCTTAAATGCACAATCTGCGTAATCAGACTGACACATGTTGAAATGGCACCAGCCAAGAGTCTTACACATGAACTGGCTTGATTCATGTGTTCCAAGTCAGCTCATTTCATCACAGGAAAGTCACTCTGATGCAGGATGGCTGCATGGCCTGAGCCAAGCTCTAGGTATTCCATGGCAACACTTCCACAGTGACATGGACCACAGTCCTGGGGGGTGAGCTGCACTAGGAGAGGGTCCCTGAAGCAACTACAAATCTTGAACCACCCTAACCCCTCCAAAACAAACCTGGCAACTCTGGATCTGGGGCCCAAGGACACATTTTTTAAAAGCCCTGCTTTAATTATTTTGAGAACATTTTAAATGTCACCCCAATCCCTAATTTAGACATCTTAGTGCATGCAGGTCACCCAGGCCCAAATAAAACAAGTGTCTACTTTCCAGGGCTGTGCAGGTACAGAGAGGAGTGATCTAAAGCAGGAATGGGAAACCACTAATGCCAGTGGACAGCACTGAGCAAACAAAGCCATTTCAGCTCCTGCACATATTTAGAGTTGACATTTGTTTTGCATTTTTCCTTTTAGGATAAATCCTCAACTCCCCAATCCATTAAAACAAAAACAAAGTAAATGCCAACAAGATCGAGTGTGAGGAGCCAATATCTCAGGGAGGCTCTTCACAAAATTTCAAAAACGGTATTTTGTCTGGGAGGGGGGAAGGCAAGCCCATCAATCAGTCATGTCTCCCGCTAACTTCTGCCATCCTTGGAGGATACAGCAAAAAGGGAGATTTGGGGACCTTCCAAGTCAGATCTCCCCCAGGAACAGACTCCGAGACTGACCACCCACCAGGTCGCTGCGAGGCCTCTGAACAAACAAGGAAGCCACATGCGCATGAGCGGGAGATACTCACCTGGAGCCATGCTGGTCTTGGGAAAACTCTACTATGTGCCCCATGAGGTCTCTGAGCTGAAGGTTCGGGAATCGGTTGTTCCGGAAATCTTCTAATAAGCGACTGCGGCCGGAGGGCATAATGTCGGCCCGGCTGTAGCGCAGCCGGGAGGGAGGGAACAGCTGGCTGCTGGAGCTGAAGAGGCTGCACGTGCTGGACGCGCTGCGGTGCTTGGCTTCTGCTCCAGGAGCTGCCGAGATATAACGCCCACTGCCATTGGCCAGGCCTCCTATAGCAAAGGGGCGCTCGTCAACTGGGGGTTTCAAGGCATTCCTCAAACACAAGCTTACCGAGAGCACAGATACAGTGAGCAAACCGAAAGCTTCCCCGCCAGAACTGAGCCTGACCCCAAGCACAGCTACCCTTCCCAAGGCCTTGATGTGTGAGAAGTGCAATTATCCAAAAGGAAGAAGGGAAGCAAGAGGGAAATTAACTTACAGAAAAGAGGCAGACACTCCATCTGACCGAACCCCAGCAGCTAAGGTAGAAGTGCCGAGGAAAAGCTTGGGGGAGGGAAGATAGCAAGGGCTGATGCAGCCCTGCTGTGGGGCAAGTGCCTGTCCTGAGTGCCCTCGAGTGGCCCTACGCTCCAACTCACAAGCAAGATTTCAAGAGCCCTCCGGCCTAAATGAGCCGATTCCTTCAGCTGGGAGGCTACTTCTCAAACAGATCCTACCCTGTCTGGCATCAAGAAACCCAAAGGAACCACAATCGTCCTGTAGGTGGATCAGGCATCCTCGAGGGAATCTGACAGAATCACGTCACTGGTGACACTGGTCACATAAAAGAACCCTCAGGGGGCCGGATACATTGAATCTAAGCATTAGCTGGGATAAGTCATTTCTCATCCTTTTTTAAAAAATATGCTTCTTATACAACTTTCAGACTGCTCTGTGGACATCACAAAGACAATTGCTGGGGATTTCTCTGGCCAAAGGAATTAACAAAGAACCACTCATTTCAGGTCCGCTCAGAACAACCAATTCAAATGGCTGCCACCACTAAGACAAAAGAAGAAAACAACAATGTCAAAGGGGGGAAAACACTTGACAGTGTCCTTTTAAATAAGCCAATCTTACAGAAAATGGAAAAACAGGAATTTAGGAGCAGGGTCTATTTTTGAAAGGCCAAATTGTGAAGTCTCATGAATCTTGGCATTCCCTGGTAAAGCACGGTCCACTTCAGTCAGTACTATGTGCTCATGTCTTCATGATGAAAACCAGTTCCTTGCTACTCAGAGTCACATAAAAAAGGATAGGATGTCAGTAGCTACAGGACAGCCACCCCCAGCAGGGCCAGGGAAGAACTTCACCTTCTCCCCTATCTTAACCAAAACCTCTCCAAGTCCCCATTTCAAGTTCTGTAGAAAGAGTCCTAGGGTGGATGGTTTCCCAGGAATTAGCTTATGATTCTCAGCAATAGCTCCCATTGGCTCTGAGTAATTTCCTCCTTTTTTCTTCACTCCTGAGAATCCCCTCCACACCCCCCATGGCTTTCTTATTGCTTAAGTTAATTCCTTCCACAGCTGCTTTAGTTCCTGTTCTTAGTGCCTGAATTTAGTGACAAACAGCTAACATCTGCATTCTTCCTTCTAGATACTCTCAGAGCCATCACTAAGTATTCTCTCCATTTGAAGACAATCCTCCACTGCTAGAAATTCTGCTCACCATCTCTAAACTATTCAACATTCTCAACTTCCACGGCAAATTCGTGGCTCACTATCCTCCTCCGATGATGCTTTGTCAGTCAAGCCCCCCTTTCTAAGCAGAATCCCTTCTGTTGCCTTAGTGAATTGAATTTCAGTGACTTCTTTATTTCTCCCACCACTTATATCCATTACTTCTGGAAAGGCAACAAAGGCTAGTCATTTGACTTGGACTTATACATTCAAAGGCCACCAGCAGTATTTTAGAGTAGTAGTAAGTAACCTTATTGATCAAAAAGGATTGGGAAGAGCTTCAAGTGCCAAGTTCAATCCAATACCTTCACTTCTGAGTTGGATAAACCACAGCCAAGAAATATCTGAAATGACTTGCTCAAGACTACACAAACAGTAAGTAAGTGGCCCAACAGGGATATGAATTCAAGCCCAGTCACAAAACAAGCTGATGGCAGAGCCCAAATCTCCTGACCCCTAGGACAGGGCTTTCCCCCAAATATCACAGGCTCCTATTATACTAAACACTTTACTGCATTTTTCCCCCACTGGGATGCTGCTGTAAGGTGTGTGTGTGTATGCACATGAGCACGTTTATGTGTATACACACATACACCCACATACATATACACACACACACACCCATACACACACACAAAACACGCACCTCACCCTAACCACACCATCAATATTTTATATGGAAGGTTTTACTTTCCATAATTAAGGCTACAAATTTTTGGAAGACAGAAAATGATGTTTCTAATTCACTATTTATATTTTAGGAACTGGTACACTTTAAAACTTCATTTCATCATAATAAATGATTAGAAAAGGCAATGCAATCACAACCAACTAATGAGACCCAACTTCTTCCCCTCTGTTCCCCTTCTGAGTATGGCTAAGACTTTTTTGGTAAGTCCTTCAGAGTAGTTGTGGATGACTGTACTACTGAGAATAACAAAGTCATTTACAGCTGGTCATCCCAGAACATTGCTATTACCTTGTAGACAGTATATTTCACTTTGTGGAGGACTTTCCAGGATTTTTTCCCGAGAGCATCCTGCTTATCATTTTCCAGAGAACAATAATATTATATCAGAGAAACTTGCTTCAAATTTTTTTTTCAATTACTATTGCTAACTATTTTTCCCCCCATTTATTCTCTCCTTTCATCCTGTCCCTCCTCAAAAGTGTTTTGCTACTGATATGCACTCTCTTTTAATCACCACACTCCCTTTCCCATATCCCATTCCTCTCCTATTGTCCTTTAATTATGGGGCTGTAAGGAGCTTATGGGTTACCCCTTTTCCAATCCTTTCAGGCACATGTAGCACTTTTTCCAATTAGAATAAAAGAATTCAGAGTTGGGAGAGTCATTAAGGGATCATCAACACTAACTGTATCATTTCACAAACAAAGAAGCTGAGGTCCAGCTAGGGAAAGGAACTGACTCAAGGCTGTAGTCCTGGAGAAAAGGGACCAAACACGAAAGACTGAGAGGTGGTGAAAATGGGTTGACATAATCATGCTTTGGACCAGCGGTGAATGGGAATAAGTGGACATAAAGAAAGCTGATCCAGGAGGGCTGTCCGATTCTAGAGTTCTTTTGAGCTAGCTGAGATAGCTGAGTCTCCAAGCCAAGTGGAGACGTTGGGATGGGCAGGAACTGAAGGTGGGGGGGGGGGGTGCATGATGCACAAGAGCCTGAAAATGGCTTTCAGGATTTTAACCATTCCATTACAGCTCCTCCAGCAGTGCCCATTGGCCAGATCCTCCCTATGGAGGAAAGGGAAGAGGAGCAGGATGCTATCATGGAGGGTACTCAAAGAAATACCATTTAATCTTTAATTAAGAGTTTACCACAAAGCCCTTTGCACTGCAGAGATGTGAAGAAAGAAAGACACTCAAGGGAAGTTATCAGCTAACTGGGGGCCCCCACAAGTATAGACGTGGTTGTGACAAAAAGATGAGCCCAGGAGAATGAAATGAGGAAACGTCGTGGGAGTTCCCAACGACTGTCAGTAGCAGGGAGAGGATTGTCATTCTAGACAAAGGCACCAAAGGTGGAGATCCCTCCACAGCACTGATGCCAGCCCATCTACTCACCATGACTTATCCCAAGCAAGTGGGCTTAAGAATATCATGGGTGAGCAGGGTCTACTCTCCTTCTCAACCATCCTGGCCCCCAAGTCCTCACTGATCCCCACTAAACATCCCCAGGCCCTGGATGACTTGATCAGGTCACTGTCCTTGGCCAGTTAATCTCACCAGGTATAGATTAATTAGCCTGGGGAGATTCCAAAGAATCAAACAATGGGAAAGGCAATGAGCACATCTGCATAAAAAAAAAAAAAATGTCAGAACTGGAACCATGCTAAGGTTTTGAGAATGAAACAAGATGAAAGGGAAACAGGTTCCCCCCGCCCTCCCAGGAGATTGGCTGAGAAAAAGGCTGAGAGCTGCAGGACAATAGCTTGAGAGGATGGAAGGACCCAAAGAAGATTTTATTTGAAAGAGGGGGAAATTGGGGCACACGTGAAGGCAGGAATGATTAGATAAGGAGAGGATGCTGGGGAAGATGAGAGAAGTGGGATACGACCAAAGATATATAAAAACAAGATGGCCTCAGCAAGGATGAGGATTGTTCCATTGCCAGAGATTGGATCATCAGAAAGAGGAAGGGAGCACCTCATTAGGTCCCTAAAACCTGCACCCCCCAAAATAACATTATTTGGCTCAAGAAAGAAATTTTTAGTGAGCATGAGCTAAAATGTATGGGGGGGAAAGTATATGCAGGCTACCCCTGCCTTTCCTGCAAACCATTCGATCTGGCTATTTCACTTACAGAAGTAGAATTTTCTGACTGATCATAGCCCCTTTTCTACTCCTTTTTCTCAAAGAATCATGAACTCTCAAGGATAGGGACTTAAATGTTATTTTGGTCCAGTCCTCAGTATTTCCAGATGAGGTCCAACCCCCCAGGTTAGGGAGCTGCTGCAACATATACATATATATGGATTGATTCAGTAAAGAACACAACTCCACCTGTACACATCTGAGGCAGAAATTGTTCTGCATGGTTCTTAGGAAACGAGCTAACTTTTCTTCACCTCTTGCTGAGGCCATCATTGAAGAAATTTTTTCTGTTTACTACTATAGTCCTCACAGTTTGACGGTTCATACTGACAAAGAGTTTAAACTTGGAAACAAAATTAAAGACTATTTGGGAAAGCCTCATGAAGAGCAGAGCTTCGGTAAGCCAGCAAACACAGCTAAATGTGGAAGCCCTAAACCTTTTTTGTGTTATGGTTCATAGGTGGAAAGGCTGGTAAAGCCTAGGGATCCCTTCTGACAGTCAGGTTTTAAATGCCTAAAATAAAATACATGGATTATAAAGGTTAAAAGGTCTTTTTTATCTGCCTTTGAATCATGAATCTAAACTAAAGGCAGTGGGAAATCTCCGATCTGAGCCAGGCAGGCAGGAGGAAAAGCAGCTTAAACTGAGAGCTCCTGGGGAGGAGGGAATCAAGGAGAAAAAAATCTGGAAGATAAACTCAAACAAAAATGAATGCTGAAAACTATCATTACATGTATTTGGAAAAATGAAATATTATGGAAGAAAAAAAAAAGTCTGCTAAAAAGAGAGAAAGGGGAATAGCTTTCTTAAGCTATAGAAAGAAAAAGTAACAAAACCCAGAAGGATTCTGGTTCAAGATTATGTTTGCAATCTCAGTTATCTGAAGAACTCCTAGTAGAAAACTAGATGGGTACATTGTTCCCCCAAAACTCTGGCTGAAGCCTTCGTACTGTCCAGAATGGGATGGGAAAAATTTGTGACTTTCAAAGTGGGGTAAAAAGGACACCCTAAAAAAAAAATCAAAAAATTCCAAACTTTATTAAAGAATTAAAATGGCTTAAAAACGCACCTGCTTGTCTTCTTCATTCACCATCCACCCCCAACCCCACCTCTCCATACCTTTCTGGGAAAAGTTCACTGATCTTTCTAATCAAGAAGGTGGCAATTTTCACCAATCTCAAAGTAAAAGAGAATGTTTCTGGCACCCAGAGTCAAACAGCTTCTTCCAGCTGTTTGTTTTAAAGCTTTCTCTGAGGCCCTTTTTTGGGGTAGAGTGTTTTTTGCTTGCTTCAGCACCTCAGAAGACACATAAGTCCTTGACTGCAACTCCTAAGTGCTGACCAGTCCTCCAATGCCAGCTCGGGAACCTCAGACCCATCCCTAACCCTTCCCTGACTCTACAGAATCCCAGGGTTGTACAATCTCCCAGATGGACGAAATCTCAAAGATTATCTACTAGTCCAACCTACTGATCCAGAAACTTCAGTGCATCTATGTACCAAGCATTGTTCAATCCATAGGCGACATAAATACATAGAAAATCAGTCAATTTACAAGTATCTCCTTTGTGCCAAGCGAGAGAATCACTGCACTGGGGAAGATTATGTTCCTAAATAAATAAAAAAATAATCCAAATAAAGCAATCTGGAAATGCCTCTAAAAGGAGAGACATGATTACTTCAGTTGAGATCTGAAGGAAGACCATGATTCCAAAAGGCAGAGAAGACTTCCAGGCCAGACCATGAGACAGGAGGAGTGACTGTGGAGAGGGATGGCCCTTTTATCCTAGAGGCAATGGGAAAGCCATAGGATTGAGTGAGAGGTGAACTTTTCCTACCAAGTCTAGCTGTACAGAACACACCCGAGGAATATACTCTTTTCCTACTGTGTACACAATATACTTTTTCCTTTTTGAAAAGACCTCACTCTGGCTGTGATCTGTATTTGGACTCTCTGGGGTCTACCTAAGTTACTAGCTCTTTTCCTCACTGGAATCCAGTTCTCACAGTGCCCATCATGTCCCAGTTCAAGCTGTGCAGTCACCAGTGCCTCAGTGGCTGCTCTCTCTCCTGCCACCTACAGGGCCACACTTCCTACAGAAAGCCTTTTCCAGGATCGCTGCGGTGGTTAAAATTTCCCTCCCATCAAATTTTGTTAATTTTGTACTTTATCAAATTGATATGATGCTTCCCCCAAAAGCAACTGAAGTTCATTAGGTATAATTTCTTTTCATGGCCTAGCTACATACTAGGTATCACAAGTCACTCACTGCCTGACTTCAGCCACCGTCGGGGAGTAATGGGACTCCTGCAACAGCCTCCCCACTCTCACTAGCCACCCTGCTGCCATGTCTGGCTGATCTGAGATCCCAGAATGGCTCTGTATGTCATAGTTCTCTAACCAAGTTCAGATCCTCATGGCCCCACATGAAGACTTCTAACTGGCATCCCGAATCCGGCTCTCTCCCTTCTCCAATCTATCCCATCTAGCAGTTCCATGGTGCAGTAGACAGAACATCAGGTCAGAAGTCAGGAAGACCTGAATTCAAATCGAGCTTCAGATATTTATTACTTGCATGATTTTGTGACCCTTTGTGAATTAAAATTCACAAAGAAACCCTGGCTTTAAAACCAAGATAAGGCAGTCTTCTATTTTACTAGAATAGGTTCAAAAAACAAAATATAAAACCTCACACATTTGAGTCAATACCATCTAAAAATTCAGGCTCAGTTGCCATTAAATCCCAGCCTTGGAACTCTCCAAGGAAGATTTTTAAGCAGGAGAAGCCTTTCAGGGAAAAGTGCTCCTGTCCCACTGTGCCAAAAGTTCTATTTTTAACTAATTAATGCTGAGTTCTACTCCACACAAAGCAAGGTACTTTCTACCACAAATTGCAGGTCATATATAAACACTCACTTCCCAGGTTAGTTGTGAGGAGCCAAAGAGATACTGTAAAGTGCTGGGCATAATACCTGGCATATCACATGTTCTACAGAAATGCTAGTAATTATTACAGAAGCAAACTTGATCTTGGGCCTTAGAGTAATGAAGGATGCAAACATGTTTGAAAGAGGAATTTAATGAGAGACTCCAGAAAGAAATTATGAGAATAGGAAATTGAATGATTCAACAATTATACCTGAAAAGGTAAAGAGCTCAAACAGAGGCCAATGTGGATTTCCATGAACATGGATTTTTTGAACAACAACAAAAAAAACCCCAAAAAACTCAAAAGTTTAGCATCAAGGACAAATGTTTCTAAACACCCCCCCAAAAGAGAGAGAGAGAGAGAGAGAGAGAGAGAGAGAGAGAGAGAGAGAGA
>JAJPUD010005183.1:60315-125805 GCA_023553655.1 Myrmecobius fasciatus
AGAGAGAGAGAGAGAGAGAGAGAGAGAGAGAGAGAGAGAGAGAGAGAGAGAGAGAGAGAGGGAGAGAGAGAAGACAACCTCAGTCAAAAACTTTTTTGTGGCCAGGTGGCCTCTAAATGTGACACTATTTAGGTACCACTAAGATACTTCTTCTCCAAAGTGCAGTGAGAATGGAAAGAGCATGGGTTCTTGGAGCAGGAGGCCTTGGTTCGAATACTGCTTTCTGGAATCTCAACATACTTAGGCCTTCATCACCCCAATAGTACATTCACCTCAGAGTTTACCTATACAAGACAATTTCTGGAGATTCTACTTTCATAAATGGAAATCACTGCTGTCAAGGGAAAATTTGCCCAATGAGGCTTTTTAACAGTGGAATAGGTTATCAAAGGAAGTTACAAAAACAATTCCTGTGTTCTGAATATTACAGATCAGACATATTAAGATGAAAATAATAAGAATGAATTTTTATTTTTCTATTCAGTCAAAAATGTTAAGCTACAACCATCATTTCACTCTCAGGGAGCTGACAAGAGCAGAGACCTGCAGCATTAGGGAATTGATGCTTTATATTTTATAAATGTTAAGATTTAACAATTGTTGCAGAGTGTCTCTACTGGGCCTGTATCCCAAAGAGAATATAAAAAAGGGAAAAGGATCCACAAGTGGACAAAGGTTTGTGGCAACTCTTTTTGTTTTGGCAAGATACTGGAAGCTGAGTGGATGCTCATCAGTTGGGGAATGGCTGAATAAGTGGTGATATATGAATGTTATGGAATATTATTGTTCTGTAAGAAATGATAAACAGGATGATTTCAGAGAGGCCCGGAAAGACTTGCATGAACTGATGCTGAGTGAAGTGAGTAGAACCAGGAGATCATTATATACGGCAACAAGATTATGTAATGATCAACTGTGATGGACACTTAGCTCTTCTCAACAACAAAGTGATTCAAGGCAATTCCAACAGACCTGGAAATGCCTCTGCATCCAGAGAGAAAGCGAGAACTATGGATACTGAATGTGGACTGAAACATAGTATTTTCACCTTTGTTGTTATTGTTCTGCCTCTTTTTCCCCTTTTGATCTGATTTTTCTTGTGTAGCAATATGGATATGGATATGGAAATATGTTTAGAAGAATTATGTGTGTTTAACCTGTATTAGATTGCTTGCTGTCTTGAGAAGGAGGAGAAGGAGGAAGAAAAATTTGGTACACAAGCTTTTGCAAAGGTAAAAGTTGAAAACTATCTTTGCACGCATTTGGAAAAATAAAATACTATTAAAAATAATAATTTTTAAAAAGGAAACAGAAAGAAAAGTTGCAGGCACCACAAAGGCAAGATGCTTTTTAGAATTTGTTACTGTAACTAAGAAAATGTAATTGAAACTAAAAAAATGCTTCCCAAAAGGTTCATGTAAGGCTTAAATAGCATACAAAAAAGCAAACAAACAAACAAACAAAAAAAAACCCACCACACTTATTTTCACCAATGATATTAAAAAGAGCACATTTCTACAAAAGTAACAACAATTACAACATCTTAACAGGGACATGGGGGAAGTAAAGGCTCCCAAAGATATAGAAACAAAATATACAAAGATAGAAACATCATTGTCACTTTCCAAGACTTACTCCGCTGAAATGAACAGATATATTTTCTTTCCATCACCAGTCTCACTAGACACTGGCCCACAAGCAAACCAAAGGTCACCATCATTTTAAAAATGCTTCATCTAGACGATTATTTATATATATCATTTTGACACTTTACTTTCATGATCAAAATACTGTTCAACAACATGGGCTATCAAGCCACCTGAAATCACTGTATGTGATCCTTCCCATGCTATGCTTTCTTTCTCTACTCACTTTTTCTCTTTGGAAAAATGAGACTGCGTGATTTTCTAAGCTATGGATACCCACTATTTTTCCAATTCTCTCCCCAAGTCCAGTGGTACAGCCTGAACCTCTGATCTCTTATGGACCCTCTTATCTCACTGGATGCCAATGTCAGTTCACTGGTTCAAAGAATAAAGGAAGGAGCTAATAATTTCGCTGTTTAATTACAAACTGAAACTCAAAAAAAGTTGGATCACATCATGGCCCCAACAGTCTCTTCAGACAATACAGGCCAATGTCTCTATTTTTAATGATCCACTCACTCTAGGGTTTTTTGGGCAATAGATAGCTAGTCTGATTTCCCTCCCATTTTTTATTTTAAATGCAAATGGTATGACTTTTCAAATTCAAGGCATATATCCATTTTGAATTTATAGTTATGTAAGTTCTGAAACTGAATCCTGCCAAGATATTTTCCCATCAATTTTTAGTTTTCCCATCATCATTTGTCAAAAAGAGGATTCATTTTGCTTTTACCTTTTGACTGCATGTAACCCTCATACTATATTTAGCACTCAGAGAATGGCTTTTGTTCTTCACTGTGTGGATACCAACGATAGCAAGATCCTTAGCAGATAAATGATGCAAAAGATTTTTCCCCTTCCCCAGCAATATCAAAATATTAGCCCTAACCAACACAACTCTGATAGGGAAACCTAACAATTTGGGAGAAAAGCTCTGATAACAAGAATAAGAGTCATTCTATATGGCTGAGTATATGGTTCCCCAAAAAATAATTACAAACTGTAAAAAAATGTTCCAATCACTTTTTTAAAAACTACAAATTCAGACAATCCTGAATATTCTCTGCATATCTACCAACTGGCAAAAATGACAAAAGGTGGGAAGATGATGTAAGGATGGGGGGTAGGAAGACAACAATATGAAAACTCAGTCCACAGGAGGCAAAGAAAGTCTAAGTACTTAGTGGGGGATGGCACAGCTTATGTGGAAGAAGAGAGAGAAATCCAGCCCAGCAGGTAGTCGCTGTCCAAGGATCAGAAAGGGGCAAGTGTGAGGAAGGGCATGGAGACTTTGTTCTTGAGGCTTAAGGAAAGAGGGAGACCCTAGTGCTTCATAGATAGACAAAAGGGTACATGTGGGCCGGCTCCTACAACTTTGGCAGGATACACTACCTGCCACTCCTGCTTCTGCTATGGCTTCTGGGGGGAAGCAAAGCCAGGCTGGCCCTTTTCCTTTCAGACCCACACTACTGAAAACTGGCCACACCATCCCCAGCTAAGCGCCTCCTCTGGCCCTATACTTGCAGGCCTCCGGCTTATCAATAGCCTTCTTAAAAGTATAGATGTATACAGGAAACGAATAAAAATGTATATAAAGCAGTTTGGAAGGCAGACAACTGACAGACAGATGTGTATGAAAAGCCTCATGTCAGGGATGGTTAAAGGAAAAGAAGGAGTCCCTGATCCAAAAGTTAAGGAGGGAGCTCGCAGCCAACATGTGGAAGCGTCACAGGTACCAGAGGAGAAGCAGTGGCGTGGCCAGAGTGCTGCGTGGAGAAGGAGGATGGGAGAAGAAACTGAGCCCTAGCTGGTAATGGGGCCACCACACAGCGGCAGCGGCCTGGGCAGATCTGGCTGTGGAGAGAAGGCAAGCTTCTGATGGGGGAAGAGGGATTGGGGGATCCCTGTGGAAGTGGAGAGAAGTGTCCAAAGAGGAAGATGCTTTGAAGATACAAAGGACGAATGAGCAAAGGTGAGGAGTACTGGGCAACGGCCACATCATGAGCTTGTCACTGAAAAGATGGCAGTGCTTCTGACAGAAAGCAGGAGGCCTGTGAGGGAGAGAGGTCTGTCTTGGACCAACAGTCTGTGGGAAGGGGTTAGGGGCAGGCTGTCCGGCTCCGACAAATGCTTACTCCTTTAGAATCGGTAATCTGTGACCCATCAAATACCAGCCCGAATCCTCCTGGATGTTCCCATCTGGGCCAGTGCAATAAATTCCTGCACCTCTTGGATGTCTGCTTCAAGTTATTCTCCGAGCTTAGGCCAGGTGACAGATAGAGTGAGTTCTGGTTAAAGACCTTCACGACCCTTCAAATGGAGCCTGGGAGAATTTTTCTAGGGTGAGGGAACATCAAAGCCAGCACACATAGTCAACATGAAACGCAACTCTTCTTGGAGCTGTCCATTCATGATGGCAACATCCTGACCTCAGACCAAGAGAACAAAGATCAAAATGTTTTTGGCCAAACTTGGGGGATTACCCCTTTTGTATCTGAGTTCTGGACTTTGGAGGTGAGGGCCTAATTCTTATCTGGGCATGCGAGATGTCCTTGTGCTATATTTGTGGTTTTGGAAAAGCTCTGAAACAATCAGGTTTCTCACTCTTTTAGAATGGCAGAAATTTAAATTCTCCTGTGTTGTGGGGTAAAAGCAAATCTCTTTCCAAGCATGCACTAGGTGGTCTTTCTAACATCTCCTATCGCCTGATGCAAGAGCAGTTTTGAAAGCTCCTGGTACAGGGATCATAGCTACCAAAAAAAAAAAAAAAAAAAAGATGTGGTTGTTGGGAGAAGAGGTTCACTGTATTGGCAAAATGAAACACAAACTCCTAAGATTCAGCTTCGGGTCACAGTTCATTTCTGGAGGGCTGAATTTGATCATGGAATTATATATTATGGGAATGCACACACGTGTGCATGTAAATTTAAATGTGTAACATTTGATATATCATCAAATCTCATCTTACTTAACACAGCTTTTTAAGAAAATAGCCCCGACAGATGGCTGTTTGTGTTCAACAAATTGTGTTGGTGATGGGGAGGAGAATGGGAGTGGGGGGAGAGAGAGAGGAAGAGAAAATATTCCTTCCTTACTGTTATTAAAGCAACATGTTTAGCTGTGGTGATTCTTACAAATCACTTTCTGGGAAGGAGGGTTGCTTTTTATCCACTGTATGGTCTTGAGAAATCATGATTAAAATTGGAAATACAAGTCTTGTGAGTGACTGAGACAAAGATAATTGATTCTTTTAGAGAAAGCACTTTAATTGAGTGAAGTCAGAAGCCAGACTGCCAAGGGTTCAGGACCAAGGGAGGGCAGAAGAATAAGGCAGAATGTACAAATAGCTCTTTCTAGAAGTCTGGCTGAGAAAAGAATAAGAGATTGCAAGTTGATAGTTAAGAGGGCGGTGAGTTCTAATGAAGAGCTGCCACTGCTGTTGGTTTTTAAATGATGTGGGAGATTTGGGTCTGTGTTAAGTTAGATCAAGAGAGACTTATGATTCCCAAAATAGAGGGGACACTTGAGGGTGTTTTGTGCCAAGAATGACAAAAGGAAAGAGGCAGGCATGGAAGGACATGTAAGATATACGATATCAGCAGGGAAGGAAGGATGCAGAATAAGGTTTGGCTTGGAAGAGAATGGGAGTCAAGGGAGCACACACACCAAATGCCTCGCTTTTCTCTGAAAAGAAAGAGTCCAGATGTTCAGCTGAGAGAGAGGAGGCAGAGAAAGTGTGAAGAGAAGGATTCTAGCAGCTGCTCTGGGGAATGATGGTGAGAATGAATTCTGGAAAAGTGAAAGTAAAAATATCCATCAATCTACTGTGTAGAGATCAAGAGAGTACATTTTAAAATGCCTGTGCCACTGATAGAGAGCCCCAAGGGGACTGAGCAGATGGAAGCACTGGAGGCAGCTCTTTCCTATGCTGAAACTCTATGATTCTCAAAGAGTGTTTTGAGATCTAATTCTTCTGAGTACTCATGGATTTGACTCATTGAACGCCTTAAGGGAAGGGACATTTCCTTTGCACACAGCAGGTACCTAATAAATGCTGCCTCTTCTTGTTATGTCAACTACCTTGTGTTCTAATTCCCCACTAGCCAATTTGTTATATCCTATTAAGCTTATTTTCATATGCTGACACAGTTGAGTTAGACGTACATCCCATACAAAGTATACCTCAACAAAGATGATTTTTTAGTCTTTCACTAACCCATTTATTGATCATTTTCTCTTTGCTTAACACACAGCAAGCACTTAATAAATGCTTGCTGCTTTCATCTGAACCCAGGAGACCAGCTCAGCTCAGTCTTGGGGCTCCACTGTATGCTTTCTGCCGCTGACAATCAATGAACCCATAGGTAGATGAGCAGGGCCACCGAGTACCAAGTCACTGTCCCATGGCTTTGTCTTCCCACTCCAGAAGCTTCCGGAGAGAAGACCGGGATCTGGCACTTCACATCTAATTCTATCTCCCTCAATAGCCCCCCTTGTCACTTGGAAGGCCCTAAGCCGTTTTCCATTATTCCCTTCCTTGGACCAATTTCCTCATTTCTACCAACTTTCCAACCACCTAACCCTGCCCTAAACCTCAGGGGTCTCTGAAGACTTCACACAGCATTCAAACAACTCTGATTTCCTCTACCCCAGCCCAACTCTCACCTCAGGTTTCCAAAATTCACACTATAGTTTCAGAGTGTGAAACAACCTGTTGCTATGGAACTCTACCACTGTCCAGAGTGGGTGCAAGGTTAAGTAATGGTTAACTTTCAACCTCTCCTTCCCTTCCATGTCTCCCCATCTTCTGCACATGCAAATCAAAGAGCACTGGAATAGGAGACCTTGACTAAGAAAACAACAGGGCTGTTAAAGTCAAATTTACTATTTATTAAAACACTCCTTCCATCAGAAAGTCACCTGACTTACTAACCGAAGCAATTCCCCTTTGGCCAAACACAAGATTCAATTAAAGAAATGTGTGCCCTTGGCAGTCTCAAAAGCATCAACTCTTTGGGAAATGCTGGCATTTTCTCTTTGACCTTCTAAGGGAGAAACTGCAGCAGAGTCAAGGAGTTAAAATTTGGCATTCACTTTTTATATTAACTTCCTTCAAAGGAATACCTTCTAACACTTCATAATCACACCACACTTGCCTGCTTCTGCTTAGATGCTAAGGAAGTCACAGAAAATGAAGAAAACACATCAAAAGACTCAGCTTGAGCCTCTTTCAAGAATCTTGTTTTACAGTGCACCATTTTCTTTCAGTCACAGATTCTTTGATGTCCCTTCCTGAGTCCAGGGGAAACCTGAACTGACAGATTAGCAACATGAAGGGATCAAGTCTGGCTACAATGTCACCTGCCCTTTCATCCATTCCTTGTGACAGACTCTTCAAGGCAGAGAATGACTTCATTTTGGCTCCTGTCACTCCAACAACTAGCACAGTGCCTGGTACATAATAGGCACTTAATAAATGTGTGACTGATTGGAACAGGACATCTGATCTCTGAGAACAAGAATTTCTCAGAGCAGCTGCTTTTGAAAGGAGTACCACATTTTTGCTAAAGACATATTTTATCTTCAGTCTTATCACTGAAACCTAGAAGTGTTTTATTAACCCTTTTCACCTCCTTCTTCCTTCTCCCCTCCCCCCCTTTTCAAAAAACCTCAGTAGAGTCAGCTGGCTATGAGCTTTGGGAAGCTTGCTGCAAAATCCATTTCCCCGAGCTTCCTGGTCAGCAGTATGCTCATCCTTCCAGGTCAACCCACTAAACTCGATCCCAATGGTCCAACTTTACCAAGAGAACTAGAACGAAAGCTGAAAGTGGCCACAGAGATCCCTAGAAGGGATTCTCCAACTGCTCCTCCTTGTCCAGGCTCAGAGAACCCAGTCTCTACTCTGCACAGGCAGAGATCCCAAGCCTTCAAGGACAGGGCTAGACAGTCTAGTTAACAATTCTTTTCCCTGGTAACTCTAGCCTCCTAGTCTCATTGTAGGTGTCTGCCTAACATCAAACTGAAAAAGGCTCCACCCAAACCCACAGCATCCATCCTGGAGTGAAATTCTTGCTGCTTTGTCACCTTCATAAAGGAAAACGAAGAGGACCCCAAAGGGAAACTTTCCTACACCAACTGAGAGAACAGCATAGAACAGAGCTCCCACACCCAACACACAGTCCAGCTGGACACCAGATCCTGCTGGCCAAAGCTCCTTGCCTCACTCCTCTGCAAAGCTATCAGAAAAGAGACAAACCCAAGGGAAGAAACGCATGGCTGAGTGGCCAATGTGAAATGGCCAGTCTACAATGGACTCGAGCTATAGAAATGAATACAGTATTCATTAACCCAATGACAACCCAGCATATAACTCCTTGGTTCTTTGGAAGTGCCTTCTCAGGGAGGATTGCTGCCAGTACCTGAACAACCCCCAGTGTGCCCAAAATCTCAACCAAAAAAAGCTGTGGACCACCACGGTTGATAGAGGTGGGGCTGTGCCGTGCCTGGGACATGTGCTTACTCAACACTTCAACAATGAAATGCAGGAGACGTGTGCCCAAGACAAAACCCGAAGCCCATTTCTTGTTCCCACTCAAGTTCCCACTCTGGCTGTCAGGTAGGCGCAGAGGGCCCACATGGCAAGGAGACATAGGTCCACTTTGCAAACCTCTGCTAAGTTTTTCCTTTCTCACACATACAAACTTTGAAGAATGAAATTCTCATCCCACTACAATCTGGAAAGCATTTGGCTCTGTAAGGAATCTGAACAAACACCCACACACACACCCAGACCCATACACACCAGTTGAAAAAAAAAATCCCCCACCTTTACATTTCATCAAAAGAATATGATATAAAAAAAGTCTTGACCCTAACTGTACATCAGACTCTTTATTTCAATGTTGTGACAGGAAAGTGAACAATTTTCAAAAAGTTACGAAAATTTCTAGAAGCAAAAGCAATTCTGAATGTCTTATCCAACATGAAATTGTTTACACACATTATAAACACCCACACAAACATACACACACGTACACATACAAATAAAAAGGGTTGTTGTTTTT
Organism: Myrmecobius fasciatus; assembly: GCA_023553655.1. NCBI lineage: Eukaryota > Metazoa > Chordata > Mammalia > Dasyuromorphia > Myrmecobiidae > Myrmecobius > Myrmecobius fasciatus. The sequence goes on from JAJPUD010005183.1 coordinate 69,026, forward strand.
TTACCTAAATGCAAACTGGATGAAGATCCATGTGATGAGAGTGATGGCGGTGGCGTAAGACAATGTCCTGGCGTTTGGCTTGGCAGAGGCATGCCTATTGGGCTTGGAGAGGAGGAAAATCCCAGACTATTGTAAAATGGCGGCCCTACGGGAGGAGCTAGGCTGCTACTAGATCTTTTGTACAATTCAGAACTAGTAGACAGAGAATCTCTCCTTGTGGCACTACTACTTGCAGAACTGCCAACTGAAGAAGAAATAAAAAAAACCCTAATTACATACAGTGGTAACTGGATAAAACCTATCCCCAACTACTCCTGATTATTATCAGGAGGGATCACAATAATCAAATAATAAACATCATTGGGGACAAAATGGTTACTCTACAAACTGTACAGATTTCTTTATGCAATTCAGCAGGGTACCAATGCACCCCAGGAAGGAGTGAGATAGTTTCAGGGCCCAGGTCAGACTTGGACGGCTTCACTCAGGACCCGATCCTGTCTCAAAGCTTTCTAAAAATCAATCAGGGTCTATTTAATGTCAATGGGTTAAATTTGGGGAGCTTCCTAATCTTAGAGCTTCCATTTCAATCTTTTCTAGTCATAAGGGGAAAAAGTTATAGTCATCAGAGGGAAAAAAAACCAAAAAACACAAATGGTCTCCTGCAATCACATGTGCGTTGGCTTCTAGCTTGGACTTCAAACTCTGTCACCTGGAAAGGCTGTATTGGCCCGAATATCAGCGGCTTCCGAAGCGTCCGTGGCAATTCCTTGTGCCACTGTCCCCAGAAGGGCAATCGTCAGAGACTTCCCCCAGTTCATGATGACCTCCAGGACCCAATCTTTCTAATCAGGACCCCTAAGATTCTCTCAACTCTGATGAGCTCCTCGCCTTGTTCCTTCCCCTGCCACCAGGGTCTCAGGCTAGCACACAGCTATCCTTTTCCATACTGGATGTCAGCATCCTCCCTCTCACTGCTCTTTTATGTCCAAGAAATCTGGACAAAGTGGGCATGATGAAATTCCCACGTACTGCTGCCAAGCAGAGGATTCACTCCTTGTTGGGCATCCCAGATTGTAACTGTGTAAGCAGAGTTGCTGGCACTGCAAGTTCAGCCTGTGGCCTCTTCCCCAACTACTTCCCCAGATCTAGCCCTTCTAAACTAGGACTATGGTCCAGAGGAGATTGCCAGCTTCCAGCTAAAGGGAAGACCAAGAAATCTGTCCACTGAAAAATCAGCTGGATATTCGGGCCAATAATCCAATTCTTTTCCAAATAGCTTCATGTATTCTAGAACTACTTGGCTTTCCAATGAAAGGTCTTTGGGGGTGGATACATACAGAACATAGATTGGAAAGAGAAAGTGAGCAGAGCACAAGGCGGGCTGCAGATCAAGCTAAGCTATTAAATACAAGTGTGAAACTTTAACATGCTGGCACAACAAAATATCAAATTTTGGGGAGGAAAGATTTTTCCTACTACACATTAAGCCAAAAAGGGGGTGACATCCAACCTAGCTGCCAGTCTTTCTCTAAAAAAAAAAAAATGAATGTCTGATGTTTGTTTTGTAGACAAATTTCAAATTTAAGAAAATCATTTAATATGCAAAACTTCAGTTTTTTTAGAATGTGAAAAAAAACTGTAAAAATTTAATAGGTAAGGACTAAAGAGAAGCTCTTCCAGAGGTAGGCTTGGCAAAGCTGTTCAAGGCAATTAAAAAGCCAATTTAAAAGGACACTGTCAAAGTGACTGTTCCAAAGTTCAACTCCACTACACACGGCTAGGTGCTGCAAACATTGGCCATCTCTGCCCCCAAGAGGTAGCAGGAGCTCTTTCCTAGAGGGCTGCTTCATGCTAGCTCCCCCATCCTGAGGTCAAAGGAAATGAAACATTTAAAAAGAATTAAGAAAATCTTTCCCTTAACCACCGATGTAAACAGTAGAGTGAGTTGCTGTAGTTTAGTTAAGCTTGCTCTGAAAACTAGGAGGCTAAACCTAGAGCAACGACACACACAGCTGATGGTGCCTCATTTGGTGTCTACCAGCTGTCAAAATGGGACAAGGAAGAGGCTGGGATCGGGCCTCTGACCTGAGGGCTACACTTCTCTCCCAGGAGATCCCCACACAGGCATCCAGATTGATGTCACCCGGGGAAAGGGAACTGCTCTGAGCCTGGTGCCATGACTGGCCACGAACCCAACGGGCATAGCCCAATAGAGCAAATCCTTGGTTTTGTCCACTATCCCTGGGGTCCGACCAATCCCTGCCAGCCTGAATCTGTGTCCACAAGGCCATGAAAGTGGGCCTCCAGGGCATCTGCTGAGAGGACTTGATGCAGCCTGGGCAGGAAACCTGAGCAAGGAGGCAGAACACCTTGTCAGTCCCAGAGATACCCAGGACTGCTGAGGTTTCAGAAAGTGGGGAACATTTGATTTGCAAGGGCCAGATTTTCTGCAGTTTGAAAAATGCAAACATCATCAAGGCAAGAAAGGTAGGAGTTCTGCCTGTTTTTCCTAAACATTGTTTCCTATGGAAAGAAACCAAGAAAAACTTAGGAGGGGATTTTAGCAGGCTCCTTAAATTAAATGGACTTGGGCACTTCAGTTTAGAATTGTTCACCACCACATTGATTTTTATAAGTTAAATTAAGGCAATCACAAACTAGCAAGCTGTATGAATTACATGATGAACGTGTCATTTTTCATCATGTGAAAAATCAGGTGAATAACCAGTACTCAAAGGAATAATAAGGGGTTAACCAATGTATTTAATAATCAATGTAAAATGTATTGGTCCTTGAAAAATCTTACCAAAAATTTATCTTTCTAAAGATAAGATGACTTTGAAAAAAGGCACTGTGTGTTTGAAAAAGCTCTAGACTGATTGAAATACATTAAAGGTTTTTGTTATAAAACCAAAGACTCATCAATACTGCCTTGGTTTTCTTTCTGCCCAACTATCAAAAGATTCATAATTTCCATTTCCACTTAAAAACCTAGCCATTAAAAAGGAGACTGAGGCCACAAAAGACACTTACCAGAAGAGCCGAACCCGCTGAGGGCAGAGCCGAGAGCCGCCCCCAAGGAGCTGCTGCTCCCAAAGCCCAGAGATGTGCCTCCAGGCTGGCCTGGCCCATGAGAAAACAAGGAGCTGCTCTGGGAGGTGCTGGTCAGAGAGCTGCTCCCATAAAATGAACTGGACTGGAGATTTGTGTTGGGCTGGGGAGGAGGCTGCTGTGGCGGTGGCGGTGGCGGCGGTGGCGGCTGGGTGCCGAGAGGCCGGAATAGGCCATTGGTGGCTCCTGTCAGACTGCTGGCAGTCCCTCCAGCAGAAGCTGCGGCTGCTGCAAGACACAAGTTGGAAATCCTTGCTCAAGGGCCCAGAATGACTCTTGTCCTTAAGGAGTGTGGCGAGAAAGCCTCTGTGCCCCAACTTACCAGCCTGTGCTGCTGCTGAACTAATGAGGACAGGAGTGGAGGCCACCAGGCGCACTGGGGCGCCCAGGCCCGTTCTTGCTCCAGGGCCCATCACTAAGGCACCGGTCTGGTCATAGTAGGCGGTCGGGGCAAGGACTTGGTAGCCTAGAGGTTGAGGGAGACACAGACAAAGGGTCTTGCTCAGTACAGTTTGTTCAGGAGAAAGCATGTGCAAAAGCACCAGAAAGCGCAATGCAGAGGCCTGGGAATTCAAAGGAAGCCCACCTTTCACTGGGAAGGACAAAGGTCATTCCTGCTCAGGCTCCCCTGGGGGACAGCTGTGGCCAAGAGCTCGGAAACACTGAGATGCCCTCTCAAAGCGAAGGCCCGCCCACCGCTGTTACCAGGAGCCCACCAGAAAAGGCCCTTCTGCAGAGTCCTGAGCACTCCCAAATTGTGCAAGGGCCAAGAAAAGCCAAGGAATTTTGTTCCCTGTCTTTCTGTGCTCTGACTTCCAAACTCATCAAGAGGTAACCTTTCGGACTCAATGTCCAACAACCCTGGGAGCACAAACCTCCGCCACGACTTTCCTTTCTTATTTCTCCCTTTATATGCACAGGCTACGGATTTCATGAGAGAAATCCACTCAACTTCAGTTTATTTCATTTACTAAGTTTTCAGCTGAGTGAAACAAACACCAGGGTGCCAATCAAAGCCCGTCATCCCAGCTCACTGCTGTAACCCAGTGGGGCGTGCTCCAGCATGGACCAAGCGCAAGGACCATCAGCATTTGGGCTTTGGGGAACACGGGGCAGGACCTTCTCCCCTGATGGCAAAAGCAAACTGGAATGAACAGAAGTTGGTCGATCCATTACCTGGCATGCCAGTAGCAAGACCCTGACCAAAAGCCAGAGCAGGGTTGGCGGCGGCGGCGGCGGCAGCAGCGGCGGCGGCGGCGGCAGCAGCGGCAAGGGATTCTGCTGGCTGCCCCTGCTGAGTCTGGTTGGGAGTGAGAGGGCGCTGACTGGCTCCAGCCCGCATAACCTGTGAGAGAGACAGACAGACAGAGAGGGAGGCCCAAGAGAGCACATGACAAAACACAATCGGGAAGGCAAGTTGTCATCACAGCACGCTTTGCTTAAATTACAAGCTTACAGACACTGAAGGACTGAAAGCAAAGGCCTGGAGCTCCGGAGAAAACATGAAGAAGACCAGAGACAGGCTCTCAAAATGCAGGAGTAGAGGGAGATGCTGTTTCAGAGGTTCTAGGAAAAATGTCCTCTGAAAAGGACTCAGTTTATCTAACATTAATGGAACCAAGACAAAGTTTATTTCCTCTTTTACATTATTTCAGCAACAGAGGCTAAACTCTCACATTGGTTCATAACTTTATCACAGCAGTATCTGAAAAACAATTTCATTCCTCTTCACTGCAAAATTAATCTGGATTCTTCTCCTCAAGGTGATGTTTGCCAACCAAATCTGAGACCTCCCTGGCAACAGACAGCTTTCCTGCACTCCTGTTCTTAGACAAAAATGATTCCTCAAATTGTCAAGGTTTTCTCCAAAGCTCTTCATTTTTCAACCCCCTTTCAATTACGCTGATGTTCCAGAGAAATGGCAATTTAGGTGCCAATGTGTTAGCTGCATAAACTGTATAAACTCTAACCAGTTATGCACATGTAAACAGGACTATGCAGCAAATTTAAAAATGAAACTGATGGGGCAGCTAGGTGGCGCAGTAGATAGAGCACCGGCTCTGAAGTCAGGAGGACCTGAGTTCAAATCTGGTTTCAGACACTTAACACTTCTTAACTGTGTGACTTTGGGCAAGTCACTTGACCCTAATTGCTTCAAGGGGAAAAAAAAAAAGAGAGAGAGAAACTGATACAAAAAAATGCAGCCAGAAGGAGGGAGCTACCCTGAAAGCAGCAGTACCCTGAGGGAAAGCATCCCATGGGCTCTACGAGGAAAGATAACTGGGTCTTTAAAAGCAGGACCATCTAGAAACCAAAGGAGACCAACAAACCCTTCTGCTTCTAGGGAAGGACTGGTCAGGAATAAAAAATAAGCCCCAGTCAAAAACCAGACAAGACGCACTCCTCTGAGGAGTTCCCGGCTGCCAGGAGCAGGCTTTCTACAAAGGTCACAGGTTTACCAGCAGCAGCCTCCTGATCTGTCCAAGACTCCAAAGGAATGCCCAAGATCCCACTGGGCTAAGAGCCCCAAAGACAGAGCTCCAGGGCAGAGCACAGTCACAATGACAGAAATGACTTTAATTATCATAATTATGATGGCTAAATCAGGCTGGGTCTTAAAGGAAGCGGTGAATCTGAAGCAAACACACTGAACTCACTGTGACCAACAGGTATTTGTCTATGTGCAGTACATGCATCCCAGCCTGTCTTTCAACAGATAAAGTGCTTTACGTTAGGAAAGTAAAAGCCCAGCAAGGCTAACAATGTCCCCTCTTGAATTTCATCAACAACATTCAGCTGAAAAACGCCCTGGCTTTGAACAATCAAGTATAGACAGACTGATGTCCACCTATTGGTCAGAATGAAGAAGCTGGTTGGCTCTCCCCAAATTGGGGATAAATGGAATAAACAAGAGAAATGTCAGGATCATGTCCCAAAAGGGAGGCTGAGGGCACTACCTGCTGCTGTCCCGGAGGTGGCGCCTGGGATGCGGCTTGCTGATTTGCTGCGCTGGTGGCAGCAGCTGCAGCTTGCTGCTGAAATAAATTGGCTGGATACACCCCCCAGGGCACTCCGTAATACTGGGGCGGGACCACCGCAGGACCTGCCCAAAACACAGAGGGATGAGAAATGTTAGCACAGAAGAGTAGCCAAACATGAGACCATTAGAGATTACCCATTAGCCTCTTTTCTCAAAAGATAAACAAGAGACATCTCTAGGAATAAACAACTTTCCACACTATTATTCCTAGACCAAAATGTTTCCCACAACCGGCCAAGTTTCCTCCAGGGCTCTTCATTTTCCAAACCTCTTTCAATTCTCCTGCCCTACCGGAGAAAGTTGGTGCTCAAGTGTTTACTGCTGGATAAACTCAAAAAAGATGGTATGAAGGGCAAGTCTGAAGGGGGCAAGGGAGCCAATGGACTGGGAACACCCCAGTGGAAGCACTGGGAGGCCCTTTACTCCTCCTCCTCATCACAGGGTTCTAGGTGTAGACTTCAAAGGAAGGTGAGACACTTTCTGGGTGAAGTCCCTCCTTGCAGACCAGAAAGTGACGGCCAATGTGCCCAATGCTATTATGCTGAAGCTTGCTAAACTGAGTCTAGTGAACGGTCTATCTTTTCGTCCTAAAACTAGCTTTGCATTCTACACAAACGTGGCAGCACCATGACCGGCAGGTTGCATTAACCACGTGCTTTACTGTTTTCTCCCTTTTTGTCCTGAGGAAACTGCAATTGCACAGAACACAAAATCAACTAACAAAAACTAGATGTGCAAAAAACCCAAAAAATATCTTACGAGATTAGGAAAATGGGACTAATACCAAAAATCCAAATCGCAAACGCCTATGCATTTCTAAGAAACTTCCTTTGAGAACTGGGCTGGACAAAGGATTACATGACACCGAAGAAGCTGGAGTGGGAGGCACTGCCACTGTGCCCAGGGCTCCAGGCCTAGAGTCTTAGACGCATCTAGCTAGTTAATCACTTTACCCGGCTTGCCTCAGTTCTGCAAGCAGCAAAGGGGTAGATGGAGCCTCGGGCTTGGAACCAGAAAAACTCATCCTCATGAGCTCAAATCCAGTCTCCAATACTTCCTAACAGTGTGATCCCTGGACAAATCACTTCACCCTTTTTGCCTCGGTTTCCTCATCTGAAAAATGAGCGGAAGAAGACCATGGCTAATCACGGCTGGGATGTTTGCTGAGAAAACCACACATGGGGTCACAAAGAACTAGAGATAACTGAAGCGACTGAACAAGAGCTGGTGACTTCCAAAAGACAGGACCCAGCTCTCCATTCTCCCCTTCTACTCTCCTGCTGTCCTTTGAAAGGCTTGCATGCAGTAGGTGCTTACAGATCTGCTCAGCTGGTTCACAGCTGATGCCATTTGTAAACAGAAGGCACTCATCGGACCCACAGCTCCTGGACGACTTAGCCAGACACGCTCCACCCCAGGCTCCCGGACGGAGCCGAGCCGGCCGCTGCTGCTCACCTGCTAGCGTGGCGGCCAGGCCGGCCGCAGTGTAGGGGTCGGTGCCGGGGGGAGCGGCACTGATAATGTACGGGTTTGGCACAAAAGCGGCTGGAGCGAGGCCTGCGGAGAAGACGCCGGCTGGAGGAGAAAAGGAAGGAGAGTGAATGACAAGGAAGAAAAGACAGGGTGCTAACTTAACACAACGGAGAGGGTGGGAGGGCGCTGATCCTCGCCACCCCCCAGGAGTGAATCAGGTGCCACCATGACCCCCATTTTCGAATGAGCAAACTAAAGCAATGTCTGAGGCTGGATTTGAACTCAGGACTCTGGGACACCAGGCCCAGTACTCTCTCCAAACACTGCTCGAGTGAGGGAGGGTTCTGGGAAATACATCCTGCAACATGGCAAGTGCCAAGAAAGCCCAGGCACCCACAGGCACGCCCAGGACAACAGACCCCACCCCCCTTTGTGGTCTAGCAGTCCTTTGGGAAGCAAAGGGGCTCAGGCAGAGTGCCCAAGGAGTCGACCATGAACAGAGCCTGGCTCTCCCTCTACGGACCTCTACAACGCTCGCCTGCCTCCCTGCACACATGCACAGGACGGGCTCCTCCAGCCCAGTGCCATCACCACCCTTCTCTGCCCTCCCCTTTGGTCTCCACTGGCTCCTTCCCTCCCCCCTCCCTATCACCTCCATCACTGAGGCCCTCTGCTGTTCAGGTCCATCTTGCCTGCTACTCTCACCCCTCCCCCTCTCTTCCTGCTGTTCCCTTGTCCTAAGGCTGGAGTCAGGAAAACTCCTGTCAGCCCAGCCCTAAGCCAGGTGGTCCTGGACAGGTCACTTCACCGAGTCTACCTTGACATCCCTGATGGTACAGCCCATGGCCTTACTCTGCAGGGTGCTTGTGAGGAGCTTGCTCACACTAAGCGCTTAATAAATGCTTACGCACTATCTGGGGACCGAAGTGTTTCCTAGAGAAAAGGAAGCCTGGTGAGGAGGGCCCGTGTACCAAGGGTCTCACCAGAAACCAGGAGGCTCTTGGGCCAGGCTGGGGACAAGTCCAGGGCAGCGACTTGGGCTCAGAGCGGGTGGAAATGCCCTCTTCCTGCTGGTCACACCACAGAGGGCCAAGCTCCTCCCTTCTGAAGCCTCCAAGTCCAGCTCCCCAACCTGTCCTGGTTCCCTGCCATGGCTCTCACGTTTAGGGTCTGGGACCTGTTCTCTGTTGCTAGGCAGGACTCTCAAGTTCTGACCCATTCCTAGTCCTCTTCATCATTCACAAATTCACTAATTCATCTGCAATGGTACTACTAGCGGACAACCATGGACATAAAAGGTTTCCAGCACTGAAAAGATCAAGACTGATCCCAGCCCCCTTGCAGAATCTCCTGCCAAAGCTTTCTCAGCCTAAAACAGAGAAAGATCATCATCAACATAGCCACGAGCTGCTCCCCAAAACAGCAGTCCTTGTTTGAGGCACAAAGTCATTTACAAAACCTGACTATCTAGAGCAACTGCGTAATCTCCTACTCCAACATGATGATGATGAGGAGGAGGAGGAACAGGAAATAATCACATCAGCAGCACAACATTTTCATGGCTTTTTACATGCTTAGTTATTTTGCAGCAGCTGATCTGACCACTAGGTTCAAATGGCCCCTGTGGGGAGGAAGGTGGGGAAGAATGGTTTGGCCAGAAAAAAGGAGGCCCTCTGAAGGAAAAACCTAGTCTTGTTTACCAGACATAGAAGAGAAAGCACAGGGAGTAATCTTGATCTCAGACAAAGTAAACAAGCAAAACCAGATCATATCCTCCAAATGTTGTAGAATTCAAATTCTTAATGGAGAAGTAAAGTGAGTTACAGAAATAGAAAAAACTATACCCAACCTTCCACTCTCAGAACTAGTTAAATACAACCAACCAACAAACAAAAAAGAAACTAAATAAGTAAATATTAGAAAAGTTAGATATGATAAGACTGAGAAAAATAAATGCAAGTAGAAAGGAATACACCCTTTTCTCTGAAACATATGGCATCTAGACAAAAAACTGATAGCGCAAAAGGGTATAAAAACTTCAAAATCAAATGTGATTTCATTAAAGAGAATGACAACTGGACAACATATCAAAATGCAATCCAAGTAGAATTTAAGAGAAAATTTATTTCTTTAAATTCTTATATAAGATTTAAAAAAAAAAAAAAACCAATGACCAATGAAAAAAATTAGATAAAAGGATAAATTGAAAATCCCCATTTGAACACCAAATTGAAAATTCTAAAATGAGATTACTTAGTCTAAAAGTTAAAACAACAACAACAACAAAACTACTGTACTAATAAATCCAGTAGCTAATTTTAGGGAAAAGGAAATTATATCTAAGCTACTAGTTAATTTGATTTAAAAAAGGAACCCAAAAATCCAGTATCAAAAATTCAAAGAGTAAATCACCATCAATGAAAAAAATTTAAAATAATCATTAAGAAATATTTTGCCCAACTGTGTGCCAATAAATCTGACAATCTAAACTGAAATGGATGAATAATTTAAAAATGTAAATTCCCCAGTGTAATAGAAGATGAAATAAGGCACTTAAATAACGCTTTTTTATCAAAGAAAAATGAACAATCCATTAGTAAATACCCTTAAAAAAAATTTTCTATTAAAGAAAAATTTTGTTTTAAAACCAGAAAAAAAAAAGAATACAAGACAAAACACAACATTGTCATATGCCCAGCAGAACACGACTCAAAATATTTGACAATGACCAGTTCAAGAAAAGATATGTAAGAAATTATATTCATGAGGTCCATCTTTTCTTTACTTCCTTTTATGTTGTTCTCTATTGTACATCTGCTTTATTTTTTCCTCTTTCATCCTCCCCTTCTCCAAAGGAGTTAAGCAAGGACATACTTATCTGTAGATACACTGCTTCCCCCTTCCCGACACACACCCTTTCCTATTCGGGCTAACTCTCCTTTAATTCTGCTCCTTAATTTATCTTGCTATTCATTACTTAACTTTCCTCCATTCATGGATCCCTCTCTTTATCTTCTGCCTCCACTTTTTGCTTCATCCTCCACTCATTCCTCTCACTTTATTTCTTTAGATTTTGGAGGATGCTATACCCACCCTTCATGGTATCCATGTAGCACTACCTATTTTACCCATTTCCTACGTGAATAGGTTTGCAGAACTAAGAGCCCTCCTTCTTCCTCTAAAGTCTAACTATTCTTTCTTGACACCTTGTTTGAGTAACATCATTACTATTTTTACCTTAACTCTGTCCCAATTTTTCTTGAGCTACCTTTCTGCTGGTGTCAATCTTAAATAAGACAAACATTTCCATGTAAGAAACAATTTGTCCATGTTAAATTCCTTGAAACTGATCTTTGATATTGGCTTTTATATGTCAAATTTTCTATGGAGTTTGGCTTTGGTTGTTAGAAAGTCATTTGATATTATGAATAAATTTGCTGGATATGATATTTTTGGCCACAGGCCTAGTTCCTTTGATTATTGGTAGATTTGATTTTAGAGCTTTCAGCCTTTTATTGTGGTTGCTGATTAAATCCTATTCAATTCTAATTGTAGCTCCAACATATTTGAATTGCTTTTATCTTGTTTACCGCAAAATATTCTTTCTTCTGGGTGTTTTGAAAATTGGCAATATTCCTAGGTGTTTTCCACAAAGATCTCTATAGTGGTGATCTGTGCATTTTTTCTATTTTTATTTTCTCTCATGTTTGATCACTCCAGGATAATTTTCTTGAATTATTTCTTGCACTATTGTGTAAAGGTTGTTTTTTTTAAACACAGCTTTCAGGTAGTCCAATTACTCTTATATTTTCTCTTCATCTGTTCTCCAGATTTGTTGTTTTTCTTAGATGTTTGACATCCTGTTCTATTTTTTCATTCTTTATATTCAATTTTGTTATTTCTTGATCTCTCATAGTTTCACTGGCTTCCCCTTGTCCAATTCTAATTTTCATCTTAAGCCTCTGTATCTCCTTTTCTAGTTAATTTTTTTTTATAATCTTAATTTTTCTTGGATCATTTTTGCTATTTTTTTTTTTGTTTTTCCTCTCTCTCTCTCTCATTTGATTTTTAAATTCTTTTTTGAGTTCTTCTATTAATTCTGAGCAAAGAGCCATTTACCATTACTCTCTGGGGTAGAAGCAGTTTTGTTTCACTTCACAATCCTCTGAAGATGAACTGCAGTCTTCCCTGTTTCCAAGTAAGTTTCTACCACTGGCTTCTTTCTTCTTTGCCAGTTCATTTTTTTTTTAAATGAGTATTTGTGTAAACACCCCTCATTGGGGGGGGGGGGGGAGTACCTCTAGTACCTCTAGCTTCACCTCACCTCTTCCCTCTGACCTGGAAGCCTAAACCAACAACTCCCCTCTCCTGTAAGTGCTGGCATCCAGCAGCAACCCTGCCCCACTGCCCCTGTCCTTGCACTCCCCAGTGTGCTGGTTCCTTCTTGCTGAGGGCCCCATCTCTGTAGCACAGCTGAGGTTCCCTCAGTCTTCATGAAACTGGGAGGTGGGGGGGCGGAGCCAAGATGGCGAACTGCGGACAGCTTTCTCTGTGAACTCCTTTGGGACCTTCCCTCAAACCCAGACAAAGTGAGCCTTGGAACTGGTTTGTGAGTGAAGGCTCCACCAAACATTTGGACTACAACGCACTTCTATCAAAAATCTACCTGGAAAGAACTCCGGAGAAGGTTAGCCTCAGGGGAAATCGGCCCCTGGTCACAATCAGACTCCAGCCCGGGCGGAAGTCAGGGCTGCGATAGAGGGCCGGATTTAAGGCACCCAGGAAGCCCCTGGGAGACGCCTGGGCCACTTTGCTCTGCTTGCGGGCAGGTGCTTTGACAGATCTGCCTTTGGTAAAGGGTGGATCGAGAGAAACTGAAAACGTGGTCTAGCCCCACCAGCCTCAGACCGGAAGTCAACTCGGCAAACTGCCCCAGGGCAAATACAAATCATTGCAGTTTTCTCTGTTTTTGACCAATATCCCAACTTTAAACCATGAGCAAGAAGCAGAAGAGAGCTCTCACCATAGAAAGCTTTTACGCAGAAAAAATAGAACAGTCCCCAGATCCTGACATTATGAAACTGGGAGGTGGATGTCTCAGTGGTTCCTGCAGAGGCTCCAGCCAAACCCAGCTACCCCAAGGCTCCCCACGTGGTTTTTCTGTGGAGCTAATCTGAAAATATTTACTATACACACATTAATACTGGGTGGGGTCTTCAGAGCATCTTGGATTGTGCCAGAAGGACTCCTGTTCTGGCTCAAGTCTTCTTGATTTTTCACCAGTCTATATTCAGTTTGAGGCACAAATTTGTTCTTTTGTGGGGGATATCTAGAGAGCTTGAAATTGACCATCTTCCCAGAATCCTCCCCCAAGTGAAGTCCTTGAGCAAAAAAGCCCATGATGAATATGGAAATATGTCTAATTTATGTTGGATTGTCTGCTGTCTATGGGATAGGGTAGGGGGGGGGGGGGGGGGGGGGGCAAAATTTGGAACAAAATTTTTTGCAAAGGTGAATGTTAAAAAGTATTTTTTCATGTATTTGGAAAAATAAAAGGCTATCTTTAAAAACTATCTGGGCCAAATGTGTTCACAAGTCAATTCTACCAAACATTTAAAGAATTATTAATCCCAATTGTATATCAACTCCTTGGAAAAATAGACAAAGGAGAACCCTTACCAAACTCCTTTAATAACACAAATATGGTGCCTATACCTACAACAGAGAAAGAAAATTATAGGCCGATTTCCCTAATAAATGGTGATGCAATAATTTTGGAACAAAATACTAGTAAGGTGATTACAGCAATATATCACAAGGATTATATACCAGAAAGAATAAAAGCAAAGAATAAAACTGGGAAAAACGATTTTTGCAGTCAGAGTTTCTGATAAAGGCCTCATTTCAGACTCTGAACATCCTCCCTCATCCCTCTGTGCAATTCACCATCCACACCAGTAGGCAGTATTACCAATGTCCTGTTGCTATATGCACATGCTCTATGGTATTACACATACAGATGCTAGTCACACTGTTTTATATACAATAAAACATATAGCTTCAGTTTAGGAACATTTACCTATTTCTTTAAGTTTTCTAAAGAATTCAGGATACATTATTTCCCTGATCCTCAAAACAAGCCCAGGAGCTAAGTGGTTTCATTATTATTCCTAACTATAGATGAGGAAACTGAGGCAGAACAGACATCACACAGCTAGTAAGTATCTGAGGCTATATTTGAAATTCAATCTTCCTGAGCTGACTCAGACCCAGCACCCAAAACTGCAAAAAGACCAATTCACATTATTATTGTGTGTAATTATTATTATGTGTAATGATGAAAGGTGCCCCCAAATGGCAAGATGAACCTCCAGAAGTGGCTGGGATCCCCTCACTGGAGGCCTTCAAGTTGGGGCTGGGTGAGTACTTTCCGTTTGGAGGGGGCCTTTTGGGTCTGGGCTTAGCTAGATATGAACAAAGATCCTGAAGTTTTCTCCCTCTCTGAAGTGTGAATGTCATCTAACAGCTTACATAGAGAGGAATAAGGAATATGACAATTCAAACTCACAGAAACTGACCCAGCGCCACTTCAGTAAAATTAAGAGCTTCATTTCAGGTTTAACACCCCTCTCCACTCCCTCCCTCACTGTTTCTTGTCTCTCTTTTTCTCTTCCTGTCTGTATGTGCCTGGCACAGGGGAGGTGCTCAATAAACATTTTGGACTTGACTCAGCTCCAGAGTCCCATCGATCACTCCTGGTAGTTCCTTCTTGGCCAAAAGCCTTGGATACAGGTGGGAGTGAAGCTCCCCACATCAGCTGTGGCCAGATTGTTTGGTTTCACTGGACTGTTACAGGAGTCGGTTATTTACATAGGATTGGTGGATAGAAGCAGGGAAAAAAAAAGCAACTCAGTGGGAAGTGATAATATTTAAAAGCAACAATAAAACACTTGTTTAAGACAAAATCTGAGGAGAGGAGTCCTCATTCTCTCTCTCTCCCCCTGTCCCGGGTCCCAGACTAAACAAAATATGCAAAGATAACCTCAGGAAGAGCAAGGAAAAGGCAAGCCATCCACAGGGAGACAGCACTTTAGACGCTTCCCCCAGCCAAGTATTTAACAAGAAGCCCATTCATAAGAATATTTGCTTTCGTAAATGCTCCAGTGCTCAGGAGGTAGGCTATTCCTAAACAGAGACTACACCCCCCCAAAATGAAACAGAGAGAGTCCCTGACCAATGTCCTGCCCTTACACCATTCCATTTTGGACACATGAGGCCTTACCTAAGCCCCCCAGAAGCTGCTCTCATGTCCCTGCTGGGGACCCCTGTTTTCCTGCTTCTCTGACGCTCTTGCAAGCAGCAGTTGCTAACAGCAGACTCTAGGCCAAGCTCAAAGTAGGAAACTATCAGAGACCCTCTCACAACCTCCACATTGCGGGGAGGAAGGGTTCCAGGAAGACAAGGATGGGTGGGCTTGGCAAGCAGAGCTCATTCTAACCCCAGGCTCCCAAGCTGGAGCAGAGGAGAAAGAGCACAATCACAGGTCAAGGCAAATTTGGAGATACTAAACCCATATATGAGCTGGGGAAACAGTCACTCTCCATAAGACCTATCCCCTCTAGGAATTAGCTTCCTTTTTATATCCTTGCCCTTAGACAGGATAAGGTCATCAATCATTTGCTTTGGGGTGTCTAATCCTACCACCTACAGCCCCCTACCCCCAGTGCTCTTCACTCCCTCATTTAACCTTGACAACAATCCTGGGAAGGAATGGTTATTCTCCCTCAAGTTACAGGTTGGAGAAGAGAGAAGGGTAGGCGGCAGGAGAATGGCCTGGCCAGAGTCACACAAGAGGTCTGGGGCTCAGTCAATGATGGTGATGATGATGACACTTAACACTTACCGAGATCCTACGTGCCAGGGGCTGTGCATAGAGCTTTGTGAATAACATCTATTTTGATCCTCACATTGACCCCATTTTACAGGTGAAAAAACCGAGGCAGGCAGCCAGGAAACAAGGTCAGGCTCTGAGCTATTCCCATTTCACAAAGGAGGGGATGGGCAACTTGGCCGGACTACACGGGCACTTCAGGGCACTTCCCAAGTGCTGCTCCTGAACTACCTCTTTCACTCGTGCCCACCAGGAAATGGCCCTCGGAGGAGCCGCTCATTAAGAACCTGGCCCAGGGTCTGCTCTCAGACAGCCCCTGCCCCCAGACCGGCCGCGTACACTCACCGATGTGTGGCTGCTGGGCCGCAGCTAAAGCGTATTGCTGCTGCTGGGCGGCCGTTAGCTGCTGGACAGTTAGCGCCCCGGTCCTCTGAAAGAGCTGGGAGACAAAGAGAAAGCCACCTGAGCTGCTTTCGTCAAGGCCCCCCTCCTCATCGGCACCCCAGAACGCCCGGCGAGCCCGTTACCTGCTGCGGCTGAGAGCTGTAGTCAAAGAGGCCGACGGCAGCCCCTGAAGAGTCCATCGGCACCTGGTTTCCAGGATAGTCAAACTGCAAGGAATCCAGGCCCACTTGCTCCATGGCATCCAAAGTCTGGGCTTCGGGGCTGGGGAACTCTTCCACGAGGGGCTTATTAGCTGCAGGATTAGGGAGAGGACCCAGTCCTTCAGGAGGATTTGAATTGGGGCCCAGGCGCTCAGCTACTTCTGTGGGAGAAGCTTGGCGGCTTCCCGGAGTACGACTAAATAAAGAGAATTGGGCACGATCAGAGTGTGGAAAAGCCGCCGGCAACAATTGCCACAAGCAGCCCAGAGGCCCCAGAAATGCCTGGTGTCTAGACAATGCATGCAGTGTCAAGAACCACACTACATCCAGAACGGTCACTGGAGCCACCAGGAAGGGTCTTCGGAACCACTGGGCCCCAGGCTCCGCTGCACCCACAGAACCTCAGGGTTTCCCACAACTTGCTGCTCACAAACTGCCCTCAGGCAAGAATGGCAATGGACCCTCTCCCAAGTCCCGGTCAGCTGCTCTTGGGTGGGGAGCTCCTGGTGGGACCAAAGATCAGGAGGTGAAAGGGGCCACAGAGACTACCTGATGCGGGGCTCTCCCAACCCCGGGAAGTGGGGGATATGGTCCCATGTCACAGATGAGCAAATGGAGGCTAAAAGAAGCAGGGATCATGAGAGAGTAGAAGGAGCAAGTTTCAGATGTCATTCTGACAATCACAAGGAGACCAGGGGGAAGGGGCTGCTATCGTCCCTGTTTCATACAAAGATAATGAAATGGCTAAGCGCCCAAAGCTGGATTTAAATTCGGGTGCGGAGTGCCAACCACTGAACTGTAACAGGACGAAACCTCTCCCTGGCAGAAATCAGCAAACAAATCGCCATCACCCAGAAGAGAAGATTCCATTAAAATGGAACCCTAACTTCAGTTTCCATGACAAGAAAAAAACTTCCAGGAATCTTGTGCCATGAATGAAAAGGGACAGCTTGGCCAAGAGATGGACGGCTCGGTCACCCAGACTAAAACTGTGGCTTAAAGTGGTATCTGGCAGAAGAACCAGCAGAAACCTGGTAGCTCCTCTGAAGCGTCTCTGTCCCAGAAATCTGGGTCACTTAATAGAAAACAGGATGGCCGATGGCAAAATAAATTGCCTCTATGAAAATCTCCATAGATTTATTCCAAAGTTTTTTAGCCATTTCCCAAAATCATTTTCTTGTTTCCTCCCTTGTTTAAGGAAGACACAAATACAAGTGAATATCCCTGACTTTTGTGAAGATAGAGTTCCCATTATCACACAAGCAACATTTCTAACTGCAGGGACACCTCAATGTTACTGCTGGAAACTTTGGACACTGAATAAAAACCCAACCCAGTCCCTCATTTTCACCCCTCTTGTCACTTGGACTCCCCCCATCTCTCTTTCAGCCTCCCTCCTACCCACATTCTCTGCAGCAGTTTCTCCAGTTCTGAATGGGGCTCCAAGTAGAGACCCATGGGGGCATCAAGCAGGCCTTTTGGAAGCCAGGTTCCAAAGCCCTCCCAACTCGGTTCTACCAAGTCAGTCCAACAATGAACTTTTGCTACGTGCCAGGCACCAGGCTGCAAATATACCCTCAGGCAGGAGACAGTTCTTGCCCTCAAGAAGCTCACAAACTTACACGTCTACAATCAAGGTACAGACAGAATAAACTGAGGGCTGATCGCCAGAAGGAAGGCATTAGCACTAAGGAGAAATGGGGAAAAGTTTCTCATGGTTGGGAGAGTGGCCGGCCAGAACCAAGCATCCAGCGGCACCGAATGTGCAGAACGCAGCAGCCGCTCAGGTGTGGGAATGGCAATGTCAAGAGAATGGACCCCCAAGGAGGGGCGAGATGAAGATATCCATGTGGGCCAACAAGGTAGGAGGAGATCTGACGATGAAGGCCAGGGCTGAATAAACAGGTGAGAGAATGGGGGATGGAGAGGAGCATCAAATGAAGTAGCAGAGTGGGGAGGGACAGGACCCTGGGACTAAAGGTAGAGGGGAGGAGACTGAGAGAAAATCACTGCAGAAGCACCCGAGCCATTCTGGTTGGAGGAGGAGGCTGAACGCCAGACAGAGGCGAGCAAAGAGAGCCACAGTTAAGACGGTGGACCCATCTGCAGAGACAGCCTCCTCAAGGTGGGTCACAAAAGGCAGGAGAGATGGGGACCAGAGCAAGCAAGGCAGGAAGAGGTTCTTTTCTGAAGATGGAGAAGAAGCAGGATTGGCAGGAGCAGCGAAGCAGCCCGCAGATAAGCAAAGACCACAAGCCAAGCAAGATGAGGGGAGAGGACGATCTGCTGCAGGAGAGGGGACAGGATGGAGATCCCTCCGACTGTTACAGAAGGGATCTGAGAGGAGGGAGGTGGGGGGAGGCCAGGGGAGAGAGCTGGAGGAGGGAGTTCGAGACAATGAGCCAATGGAGGAGATGCCCTGCTCTCTGCCGATCGGCACAGTCCCTTCCTTCAGCAGTCCCTGAGCGGGGGTGAAGGCAGAGGATGGCGGAGGGAGCCAAGCCTGAGCAACTGGACCAGAGGTCTGGGCACTTGAGACATGACACCAAAGAGGGAGCTGGCTGCCGAGCAAAGGAGGGGAACGTGGCTACAACAGGGGATGGCCTGGAGAAGCACCACAGGGGCAGCTGAAGGTCACGGTAAGGGATCACAGACAGGGCGTCTTTGGGAGCAGGGAGGAGAGCGGGGCTAAGGCCGTCTTGGGTGTGGTTGGGAAATGAGCCAGCTGAGGGCAGGCAGGCCTGAGCCCAGCAGGTCCCCAAGTTCTAGCAGCCCCGAGAGGCCAAAGGCAGACTAGAGGTGATTTCCCGGGACGGTGACGTGCTGTGAAGCACCATCTGGTTCAGGCGCTTGTCATGACTATACGAGGCCTTTTGAACATCTTTATTTCTTCTTCATATTTTTCTCCGGATACTGAGGAGATGATCATGTTCTTTCTCTACCAGTGACAGTAGGGGCAAGTCTACAAATCCATCCAGATACAGAAACCACATTCTGCTCTCATTTTATCTATTCAGGCTGACACTCAGACTCATTTCCATGCTGAATAAATAAAATAAGGACAAAATGAGCAGACCTGAAAAAAATCTTCCAAGTCCCTCAGAAAAGTTTTGGAACGACAACTGTGAGTTTGCTAGGATGACACACCAATGGCTGGCTCTGTTTTTGAAAAATGTAATATGTCATCAAGTAACTGAAGTTGAATCCATGGTAATTAGTAACATTAAGAAATAACAGCATTATTAACATAGAACAGAATTAGAACATTCGTATGAATGCAAAGCATTTATACTCAGGAAATCAAAACTGCACTCACTCACAAACATCTTGTTTTTTTAAAAAATGCTAATAGGAAGTTGGTCTCTCCATGGTTACTGGGGTTAGGGTTTGCCCCTTTCAGTGGTGCCATTTTTCTTGCTATAGTTAATGTTGTTTTAACACTTCAATTATAAATATGTGGATCTTGAGGAGTTATAGCCAGTCAACTCTGTATTAAATAATTAGTCTGTGTTAGATATGAGCTGGGAAGCAAATGCAAAATGCATTTGCAAAATGTAATTCTTTCCATTTCACTGATTTCGTTTCCTTTTAAAAAGAGGCTTATTGGTTTTAAAGGCTGTTTTGCACGCAGGAGTTCTTTACGCCCCTGATTTTAAAATCATCTTATTTCTTTGTCTCCCCCGTCGTTATCTAAAAGCAGTGAATTTAAACACTAGCTCCTCTGGACATGTGCACAGGCTTTTAGACACAATTTAGTATCTGCTTTGATAGGAGCTTATAGACAGGAAACCAATAGGAAGAAATGATTTGTACAACTTCGACAAAGGAAAAGATCCAGGATGTCTGTAGGTGACTGGGCCACGTTAGCTGCTCAAAAGCCACGGAGTACATTCTTCAGACTAATTTCCAAATCTCCATCATCTTCGGTCTTCTTGCCATCAAAACCAACACGAACTCCTTCAACAAGGTCATGGCAGGGTCACAGCTACATTAAGGCCTTCATTTTTCTAAGCCAAACTATTAAGGGGATGAGGAGGAGGAGGAGGAGAAAGAAGAAGAGAAGGAGGAGGGGGAGGAAAGGAGGGGAAGGAGAGAGGAGGAGGAAGGAGGATTCACCGCAAGGAGCTCAGACAAGAGGCATTGTTGGACAGAGAAGGGGAGAGGCTGAAATGGGACATTCCCTATGTTTTGGCAGGAGAGAATTCAGCAAAAAAGAGTGTGAGCTCTCACTCGGTGGGACAAGAGGTGACAGTGCTGTTCATCTGAAATGCTTCAAAGGACTTGCATTTCCCATGAATTATTCTGAGGATCCACAGAGTTCAAGAAAAGCAACTAGCCTGGCTCTCGAGTAACCAAAAAAACCCATACTCCCAGGCAGTAGTAACACAGGCAGGATGGGAAGCACCTGGAAAACCGTCTGAATGAGCCCCACAGAGCAGTAAAGACATGCTTGTCTTCTGGAGAAAGTGAAAATCTTACTTAAAATCTTTGCAATCGGCATCCATTCCATTTGGCAACCCTCTGCCTTTTATTTTAGAATCCTCCTCATCTCCTTGTTTAAGATCTCTGTCTGTGTCCTCCTCAAACGGAGAAGCCTTGCCTTTCTCATCTCCTTTCTCAGGTCCATCTGTTTCAGCATCTCTAGGGCCCTGAGGAGAAAGAATCTGTTTGATTCTGAATATTTCATAGCACACAAAAAAGGCACCATAAGGTGACCTAAATCTACGCTGCTGCAGTGCACGGAAACAACAAATAGACTTTGAAGTTTAATCGAGTGGTTCACTTGTTTACCAAAGGCCAGAATTGGAATATAAAACCATCATCATTTATAATGGAAGCGCTAATGGCAACCTTAACTATAGCGGGGCTAGAAAAGCATTAACACCACAAATACGATGGCTGGTGATGGCTAGAGAGAGACAGAGAGAGAGAGAAAGAAAAGAGACAGAGAGAGAAAGACAGAGACAGAGACATTAAGACAGAGAGAGAGAAAGAGAGAGAATGAGAAAGAGAGAGACAGAAAGACAGAGACAGCGTCTCCTTTCCTTGGAATTAAAAGGGACCATATTCAGATTGTAAAGTGCAGGGCTAACCCCTACAAAGAATTAAAATTTCATCTTGAAGATTGGTTAAAAAAGTTACTGGGGCTTCTACTTTATGTCAAAATTAAGCCCCAAACCCTCCTCTTTTTCTCCATTTTAGGATTCCTTAAATAAGGAGGACTGGGGACAAAAACTAGGCATTCTCCCTAAATGTATCAAGATAACCAAATTACACACAAAGGACTGAATCTTTCTTCCAAGCACAGAGGTACTTACAAAAGCTCCTTTCCTAAATCGAGAATCCAATTTATCTGCAGGAGAAGAACTTAATACATATTCTACCATGCTCACGCCAAGGCCTCCACTTTCGGATCGAGGAGACAGAATTGCATTTACTTCACTGTTTCCATGAAAACCTTGTCCAGGTCTTCTCTGTACCATAATAGGTTGGGACATCGAATGGTCTGTTTGAAGAAAGAACAAAATGAAAAACATATCAACTTCCAAATTAAACAAAGATGTTACAACTTAACAAGGGGGAAGAAAACCCCCTCCCCTGTTTTATCTTACATGCTGCTTACTGCAGCTCTCCAGGAGGCTACCTGTTTGGCAGTCATTCAGATGATGAACACCCTTTGTGCTGCTGGAAAGTAAATAGTAAGCTCTGTCTGCAATTAAGAGCACGGTCTTGGGGAGGAGGTTAAACCAGTAGGTAAGCTGCAAGAACTAGAGTCCCCAAGGCCTCAGGATAATAATTTCCCCAAAGAACCATCAGAACAAGCTAAAGGGGAGAGGAGTACCGAGGGCTCACTCAACAGAAAGCAGCCTCCCCAACATACCCCAAAGCAGCATCAAGCAAGATTTCATTTTCCACTTAAAAGCTGGCTCTCCCGCAAGATGAAAAGCTTTCCAAAAGCAACAAGTCCCAACTACCTGGTCCACTCGATAGTTTTGTTAAAGATTTATAAGCAGGCCACTTCCTAAGCACTGTAACCATCCATGTGGATAAAAATAAGTCCTTTTGAGTATTTTTAGCTTAAGTCAAACTTATCACAAATTTTATTAATACTTTTATTACTACTATAGCAGGGGGAAAGGGCAAAAAGGAAAAACCTTACTGGGGTGGGTGGGGGTGTGTAAACTAGCTCAGAAATAACAAGTACTATGTGCCAGGCACCGTGCAAAGCACATTACAAAATGATTTTATTTGCTCTTCAACAACCTTGAGGTAACTACTACTACTACTACTACTCCCAAATCTCCATCATCTGCGGTCTTCTCGCCATCAAAACCAACACAAACTCCTTCAACAAGGTCCAGTTAAGACAAAGGAGGCAAACAGAAATTAGGTGATTTGCCCATCTACACCGTGCCTAAGGCTAGACATGAACCAGAATTTCTGACTCCAGACTCATAACCCTAGCCCGCGTGCATCCTGGGTGCCAGGGAAAAAAGGATAAAGATGGTGTAAGAGAAGCGAAAGTACGAACGATTACATAACACAAACTCAGATATAGTAACTAAGGCAAAACTTGGAATCGAAGGAACTTCTGTCAAAAAAAAAAAAAGTTTGATAAATGATTTCCAAAAGGATGCGATGTCGCAGTTCATTCTCTAGTCAATCTAATCAATGTGAACATCAACTCTGAATGGCTGAAGAAGTGGTTAAGCCCAGCCAACTATAACTAGCTAAATAAATCTAATTACTCACTTAAACAACCCAGCAAGATAGCACAGTCCAAAGCTTCTTAAACTATGAGTTGAGGTCCCAGATGGGCTGACAGAATTTTGGCAATAGTAAAGGTTTCAGGACTCAATGACCGAAAGCTAATTCCGATCAAACTCCTCATGAATCTGAGGTGTTTCTGGCAGTGTTTGCTCCTGTTGCATCATGTGATTTCACTGCAGCCCTTGGCACCATACATGCACAAATGTTGCCACAAACCTCGGATTCAAGACAGGGTCAAGTAAAAATGTCTCAGGTGAAAAGAGGCTGCAGATGGAAAAAATTTCAGAAGGCCTGGGTTTGGGCTCAGAGAGACCCCCATCTGGATTCTCCCTCAGATCCTTTCTAGCTGCACTGCAACCTCAGCCACGTTTCAGAACTCTTCATCCGTTAGAGGGAAGTGGACTGGAGTGACGGCCTCTACAATCGCCCCCACTCTAAATGGGACCTGCCTGTGCTAACAGTAAATGCTAGCATGGATGGCCAAGGCTCATTTCTAACTGAAATTCTCACACTCGATTCCAAGTTAAGATTGATACACTTGCATTTGCTCCTTGAAGGCCTTACTCCTGACCAAGACTGACCCCTCAAACCGGCTCGAGATGCCCTTCCAGCAGACAGCTGCTCCCTCATTCCTCCCCACTCTCACTGGCCTTCCACCTCTGCCTCCACTTTCTCTCCTCAACCTCTTCTCCGCCTCTCACAACCTGGTTTCCAATCTCATCGTTCCACCCCAAGCGCAGTTTCCAAAGTCAGCAATAATCTTAGTTGCCTATTCCGAAGCTCTTGTCTCAGTCGATCCTCGTGCTCCTTGAGCCTGTGGGCAGCCTCTGACCCTGGAGGTCCCTCACTCCCCCTGGCTTTCCTCCCACTTAAGACCTTCCAGATAAGGACACTCCCAGTTATAGGATGGTACCCTATCTCCAGCTTCCAGTCCCAGAGAGCAGGGAAAAACCAATTGCCCTGCCCAGTCTCCACCCCCCCCCCAAACCCATTTGGAAGAAACAAAGTATCTTACCCACAACTTGCTGATGAATGCAGGCTCTGGCAAGAAAGGGCACCTCGGTTAGTAAACACGGCTGGGAAACCGCAAAGGCCGGATTTTATTCCTGATTTGGCAGTGCAAATCCCTCCCCTGACTCCCCATTAATTGAATGTTTCAGGAGTTACAGCAAGTGACTCTCCAGCCCTCATCACATAAGCCAGTCCCTGCCCCCAAGGAGCTTCCTCACATTCTTATGGGGGGGAATCCAGAGGGCTCCTCCTGTTCAAATCCAAAACACCCACCCCTTGATGTCCTTGAGGGTCCCAGCCTCCCATTTCTTGTTTCAATTTACTAATTTGTTTCATTTCTCCAATTTACTTTTCCTAACTGTGGAAACTAAAGGCCCATCCGATTCTCACACACTCCACCCCCTGCCTCTGATTATTCAGCTCTCTGGCCTTTCAGGTGCCTACAACTGTTCTGAAAAAGCCTGAGGGCCATTATCGACCATGGGACAGATGTGGGCAATATGCACTGGCAGCCCAAAAGGCGCACACACTTTCCAGCTGTGTCAGTCACTCAAGGCCTAGGGAAAGGAGTCAAGTTTCACTGGGGCCCCTGTCTTTACGGCTGAGCCCCAAGTTCAGCAAGGTCACTGAAAAGCTGGAATCATGCCAGGTGAGAATGGGCTCTGGGACACAGCAAGGTAATCCCAAAGAGGAAGCTCTGAGGGATACAATGGGCAGATCCAGATATTTGAAGGGCTCTACTGCAAAGGGAAAGGGCAGTGAGGTGGTACAGCAGACAGAGCACCAGGCCTGGAGTCACAAAGTCCTGAGTTCAAATCCAGTTTCAGATACTTTCTAGATGTGTGACCCTGAGCAAGTCACTTCCTCCTATCTGCCTCAGCTTCCCCATCTGTAAAATGAGCTGGAGAAGGAATCACTACAAAGGGGGTCAAACAACAACTGAAAAGGGCCAGTCTTTGTATCGTTTCCTCCATTCACCCCCTCCTGAGGAGAGAACCAAGAGCAACAAAAAACCTGCAAAGCGTCCCCCCTGGGTCTGGGTGGCAGGGAGGAAAGCTGGTGTTGAGAACCTACCCCTTTTTTCCTAGAAAGGCTTAAACAAAGGACTGTAGCTCCTCTGCTGCTAGGACTGAGAAGCCACAGGGCAGAGGGAACAGCACTAGCCTTGGTCCCAGGGAAGCTGTGCCTCCACACCCTGCCCTCACTCCATGGTCCCTATGTGGCAAAGGACATGTCTCCTGAAATGAGCAAGTTTCTAAAACTTGTGAATTCCAGAGGAACTGTCCCTTTCCACACTAGGAGTACCTGGCACTAATCAAACCTCAGGGGATCCCGTTTCTCTCCTCAAAATGGACTACCTAGAGACTAAGCTCCCTGACTGACCTGGAAAGTCCCTTCCAGCATATATCAGCACTGTTATGACCCTTCTAATTCGTTCTTTAAATCAGCTCTGAAAATCTTTTTTTGTTTTGTTAAAAAACTATATTGCAACATAATTACTTGACTATATAATCCCTTTGCCCTGAAGCATATTGTTCTAAGAGATCCACAGGCCAGCCCAGATTGCCCAAGGGGTCCATGACACACATAATACAGCAATACAGAATTCAGGAAGAAGGGAGAGGGTCTGGGAGTAGAGCATTTAAGCTGCCTGGAGGACATGTCCCATATCTCAGGCTGCTGAGTGCCTCCCAGCCATTTCCAGCTCCTACCCCCACATTCAGAGCCTTCTCTCCCTCCCAGCTCTGACATCCACTCAATGTTGCCCAAACACCTATCAAGGCACAGAGACCTTCTCTTTGCCTAGAACACAATAGGAAGCACTTAAATTCTACTCATCCAATCACTCAAGTTTCTGATTTAGTCTAGAAAAAAACAATTTACTTTGGCTTTTATGAACTTTTATCAATCCCTCAAAAGAATTAAAACCCCCACAGAAAATTTTCCAAAGTTAAAATTATACCACCATAATCAGAGACAAATTTCCAGAATAGATAATTGCATTTTTGTAAGGGGCTGGTGACTCTAGCCAGTCAGCCATACTGAAGGTACAATGTTCATCCCCCTCCTTTTGTACCTCTTCATGTGTTCTCATTTATCCCATTTTACCTCCCCTTTCAGATGTAAAAATAAATGTCTAATCCAACTAGGAATGCTTAACTTCCCAATGTCTTCTATTAACACTTGAATACAACATGCTAAAAGGGTCACCAACATAAGGAATCTTATCCTGACATAATTTTCTGAAGCAGAATTGAAGAGAATCTTAAAATACATAGCATGAAGTTTCAAATAATACAAACTAAGCAAAATTCTGACAAAAGTACACATTAAATTTACAATGCAATTCACATAATTAAATCTTTAATGTCTCTAAATCCTAGTCTTAAAAGGCTTATTCATTTAGATAAGACATATCAAAAACATTCTTCTGGCTTACAAATATCTCACTGCTCATATATGCATTGACCTAATGATATCACTCTTAAAAGCACACAGATAAACTTACTGACATGAACTACAGATCCATTCATCCAGGCAAAATTCTTGATTTCAGAAATTATTTAGTGCTTAAAGATTTTTTTAAGGATTATGAATAATTTTAGGCTTGAATAATAAGACCGAGTTAGTTTTACCCCAAAATGTGAATTTAACAACTCAAACATCATAACCATCATTATTAACCTAAAAGTCCAGTCAGCAAAAGTTGATCAAAGTAACTGTCCATCATTAGTAGTACTGAATTCAATTCTAAATCTACTTTCAGAGAAAAGTTCATCTCTGAAATATAATCAAACGACCTGGTATAATTTAAGGATGTTTCAAATCTCCTTAAGCAACATCTTACTTCATTAAGGTCTTCTAGAAAACTCACCAGAAAGTAAAAGCTTTTCATCACCTTCTGTAGAATCAGAAAGCGAGCCCCACATCCAAACAGCACAAGTCAGAATGGTTGAAGTTGCACCTTTCTCTCACAAGCCACTGTAAGCATCTCTGGGCCAAGCACTGTGCCAGACCCTGGGAACAAACCACCGAAATCCAAGTCCCTACTCTCCAGGAATAAGCACAGAGAGGAGCAAGGAGGAAAAAAAGAGACATATACAAGCAGAACTACAGGCATATTCGTATTCAAATAAGCTACATGGAGTGTGGGGGGTGGAGAGGAGGGAGTTTCCTGTTTCCTGTAGGAAGGAGGCAGTACTGAAGCCGAGCTCTCAAAGAACCTAGAATTTCTAAAGTCTAATGCAGAGGCCCAAAAGGAGTTGTAACCACACAGAGGTCAAGCAGCCAACCAATAAACATCATTAAGCGTGCACAGGAGCACTACTGCTAAGGGCTGGGGGCACAGAGGGGGGGCACAATTGAGCACAGACCTGCCCAACAGATACTGCAAAACCCAATTCTTTCCCCTTGTCAAAAACTTGCCCAGACTAAAGGGGAAGCAACCTGCAAATATCCACGTACATACCAGGTCTTCCCAGCTGTAGACTGGAAATAATGAGAAAAAGGAAGGAAGAGACTCTGGCAGAGGCTGAAAAAGGGGAAAAATCCAGGAAAGCCCGAGGACTGGGGTGGGCAGCCTAGGCCCAGAACGGTAAGAAGCCTAGTGGGGAGCAGAGAGCCCAGACAAATGGGTGAGGCCAGGAAAAGGCTCTGCAGCTGATCCTGGAGTTTCCAGAGGCAGGATGCCACGGCTCTAGGCTGGCACCAATGGCAAAGCCCTCAAGGTTTTGGCAAATGGAAGGAGATGGTCAGTCAGAGCTGGGATGTGGCATCCCAACTGGGCGTAAGTGAGAGGGCTCTTGCCCTATCAGTGGTGGCCGTGTGCCCATGGAGAAAGATATGCAAATGACCAGAGAGACTGGTACCAGGTAGGAAATACCAGGAGGAGGAGTGCAGGGTGACTTCAAGAACAACGATGTCCAAATCAGACAGTTGGCTAAATGTCCCGGATTCTGAATTGGAGATACCCCATGTAGTCAATGCTGTGGAAATGGACCATAGCAGATAAAAGAAGGCCTGAAATAACTAAACATACCAGCATTCTCTTCAAGAGAAAGTCCAGGGTGACATGGGTCCCCAGCCAGAAAGCAGAGGAGAGGCCACAAAGGGAAGTGGAGGACCAAAGGAAAGCAAGGAAAGGCAAGGGAGCGAGTGCCCAAGCACTGCAGGGCACTGAGATAGAGGAAGCCTAGGAAAAGTCTGCTCAATTCAGAAATTCAGAGTGTGACGTCCTTCTGCACTCTCGAGAGCACTGGGGGGGCGGGGGTCAGGAGCGGCTCTGCTTCTGCACAAGAGGACATAGGAGAGACTCTAACAGAAAGATCAAGGAGAGGATGGAAAGGGAGGCCAAAGGCTTGGGGCACAGATTAGGGTGGAGAGCCTCAATTTTCTCAAGACACTAAGAGGCAGAGGAGAGGTGCTAGACAAGGCCAGGAAGGAAAGTTTTCCACAAAGTCCATTGGGAATAAACACCCAAGCTGCTAAAACAAAGAGGCAATGGGCCCATTGAGCCCAGAGAAGAGCGACCTACAAGGGGCAGACAGCAGGGAAAGTCCAGGTAAGAAAGCATTGAAGATATGCAAAGGGAACTCGAGAGCTGCTGTGGCAGAGGCAAGATGCCAGCTAGCTCCAGGCTATCCCATTCTCTTAACTCCCAGGAGTTAGAATCCAAACTGATCGATTGATTTTTCTTGCAGCAATCTTTCTCATGCAGCTGGAGCAGTGCCCACCCAGACCCCTTTCCCCTCCCTCTCCCCAGGTTTAATCTAGCTTTCAATAAGAGGGGATCACCACATCGCTCCTGTGTGATCAGGTCCTTAGAGACAAAGTTAGGGTTCATCTGCTGGGTAACTTGCCCAAAGACACTCTTAGTTTATCAACACTCTGAAGCCACAGAGGGCTGCTAGCTAGAGATTTGGAAAGAGACAGGTAAGTGTGTGCTCTAGAACTTGATTTAAAACATTAAATTCTAAACAATAAGCAGGTCAATATCATCTCCTGGGTGAGCAACACAGAGAACTGAGGATTAGTAGAGCAATGATTGATTCACAAAAAGTCATCACTTACGAGGAGTACCCCAAGCAGTCTCTCTCCATTCATCGTCCCCAAGAAAGACGCTTTTTTGTCCATCTTTTGTGGAATCATCAGGTTCCCAAAATTTTTTGGTAGGCAAAAGCTATTTTGGAAAGAAGAAAATGATAATGTTTAGGCTTTGTTATAAACACCAAGATTCATCATATAGTCAAAGAGAAAGCATTTAATACATTTAATATTTAAAACTACTCTAAAAAAATCTGGGAGGGGTATAGCCCGTCCACTCATTTGACTTATTCAAAACAGATGCATAAAACTGCTCATCCTCGGACATGACGATTCCACATTTAGGATTTAAACTCAAACCAAGAAGCTAAAAACATGAATTTGCACAAATGTGTTCACAGCATCACCGTGTAAGGTACCAGGAATGGGAAGCGACACACACAGACCACAAGAGAGCAGCCAAACACATCAGGGCACGAGGACATCATGGAGTTTAACAGTTAGGCAAAAAAAAGGAAGAGGTGATGAATGCAATGAGCTAAGAGGGTCAGACTTAGGGGTCTGAAGACCTGGGTTCCAATGTGACTGGGAGGCCCTGGGTCTGGGCACTTCCCTGGGACCTATCGCTGCCAGAAACTATTTCTGTACTGCCTGAGTGGAGGAAATCCCCCCAAATCTTCCCATGTGGGTCTAGGACAAAAAAAAAGTATGTGAGCTCTCAGATGGTTGTTCTACTACGGGACGCTATCAGTGCCAAAATAAAGAGTAGAGAAATGGTCAAGTTCAAGTACTCCACACCAAAAGCCCCAAAAGGGAGCTGGAGTGAAAATATCACTGGGTCACTGGGAGAAGAGGGAGGAGACAGGTTTATTGATTTCTTTAAAATCCCTTTAAATCCATGATCATGTATCAGTCAACTGTGTATCAGGGCTGGGAACACAAAAAGGAGAGCCCTTCAGGCCTGTGTGGAACAATGGGATGCTCTTTCCTCAGATGCATGAAGCCCTCCCCACAATCCACCACTTTTGCCCAGCACTACCTTTCCAGACAAGGAAGTTCACCTTAAGGAGCTACTGCAAACTCCTCAGTGAATGCAGCAAAGGGAAAAGGAGTTGCCTCCCAAAGGGAAGTTGGCTCAGGTGTGGCCAAAGAGCTACTCGAGCCTCTGCGGGACATGAACTTAAGTGTGAGGCCCCAGACCAGTGGGTGTCTGAATGCTAGGCTACTTCCCACAAGTGGACAAATTATGGGAAACATTCAAGGGATACTGGGGTAAGGGGGTAGAAGGGAGGGAAGGGGGGGACAGGACAGGGGATGGGAAGACAAGGTCAAAGCTAGTTTCATAATCATAGAGATATTTTAATTTCTAAATTGGAAAATACCTAGAGTTCTGACTCATTTACAATGACACATATTCTTAGAGGGGGGTTCCTGGTCATTTTTAAGCATCTAAAAGGGTCTAAAAGTAGAGATTTTTTTCCCTAAGAATTCTATGACTATTTTTTCACACGACCCCTATCTTCCAACATATCCTCACTTTCACTCCTAGAGATCCATTCCTTATTTTCTTTCAAAAATTAAAAAAAAAAAAAAAAAGAGGAAAAGAAAGTTTGTTAAAATTAATCCATACTGCCACATGTCATGTTCCACACCCATTGTTTTCCACTTCTGGCCCCCAGAAGAAAAGTGACTTCTCCAATCCCCCCCAGGCAAGGAGCCTATATCTCAGCTTCTAAATGCAGGGCTTCTCTCCCTACTCCTACTCTGCCTCTCCAATATTCTGGGAACACAGTTCTATCTCAGAAGAATTCCCTGTCTTTCACTTCCCACATTCTCCCCTCCTCTCCCAGTGCCCTTCCAGGTTTGGGCTGTGGCAGTAAGAAGAATCAGATGTAGACCTGAACTGGAAACCATCAGCTTTGCTCTGGCCTCCTCCCTTTTACCTGTGTGTCCAGAGTCTTGCCTGGAAAATGTGCTAATGTTCTTAGAACGGCCTCCCAACAGAGATAACCTGAGATTCAAATAAGCCAAGGGAGGTACTTTGCTAACCCTAAAGTGATCTAATTATCCCTGCCCTTTCCTACAGAAATGGCCTTCAATCTACTCAATCATTGAACCAGACATTCTTCCTTGCTATAATATAAAGGCTGAAAGGCTTTACTGAAGATTGCTCCAGATTCAATGGGGGAAAAGGAAAGCAAGCTTCTCCACTAAACCTGACCCCTCCAAAGTCTGAGGCCCTGTCAGTTTTCCCCTTAATCAGTAAAACTAAGCTATGCCATACAAAGGGCACTTAGATAGCAGAGATTTGAAGTTCAGGTGCAAGTCATTAATTCCAAATCCCAGCAGTCTCTACCCCCAAATTTGTCTTTTAAAAGCCCTAAAAATGTACCTCCGACTCAATTCCCCTTCCCTTGGGCACACTGACCTCAAGTAAATCCCACAGTCCAAGATATTTAGAACAGATGTAGCTAAGTCAAATGGCTGAAATGGAGGTTACATCTTTGCTACTAAAGGGGAAAAAAGGGAAGTCCTAAACCTTTCCAAAATGGCCTTTGAGTTCCAGCCATGTACTACTGGTCCCACTAGGGGCAGAGCAGCAGGTGTTGCCCTTGTAGGCATCTGCCTCTTCCTGGGATGACTTCCTTCTCAGTTTCCAAAAAAAATTTTGAGACAAGAGGTCAAAAAAGTGCTCAGAAAAGCCTTGCAGAACCCTTCACATTTCTTAATACAGCTAACTCAAAAGTTACTCCTTTTAATTTCCTTCCTTTTAAAGCCCCGCAGTACCTCAGCCTAAGTCACCACTAAAATCCATCTCCACTGAAAACATGCTCTCTCCAAAGTTATCAAAACCCTCTCCCTGACAGTCCAAACAATTAGCCTGGCCCGCTCATATCCCTTCCCCTGGTCTGTGTGCTTTCCTTGGCCACTCAGCACTTTGTGAAAACTCCCTCCTGACACCTCTCGGGGTCTAGCCATTCCATGAGTTCTAGAGCCAGTGAATTATTTGCGCTTCTAGGCCTTGCTTCTATCCTATCTTCAAAGCTACAGAGACAATTCCTGCAATTCTCTGCTGAAACATGACTGTCATCTCCATCTGCCCTGATCCATCCGTCTCGTGATTCTGTCCAAGAAGCAAGGGAGCTGCTCTGGCACAACCTGCTCCTGGATGCCCACTGGCTCCTTCTCCAAGTGCTCACTAAGAAGCCCTCTGCTAAAATATTCTGGGACCTGGCCAGAAAGCCAAGTCAAGCACACTACTCTCTACTCTGCCGGAGACTACATTCCCTCCCTGTTTCTCCTTCTAGAAAGCCAAGCAAGTCCTAGTAAATGGTATAATAAAGGAAAAAGAGAGAAACTGAGTCAGTAAGAATAATGTTAAGTTAGGAGAAAAACCCTCGATTCCTTCAAGTTTAATACTGCCTAAGCTATGACCAGAGGGTGGGATTCTTTCCATATTAGCTGCAACAAAATTCATGTCAAGAAAGACAATCCCCTGTCCTTGGAGATTTGTTTAAATGAAATGGGGGCAGATTTCTGCTGCTCAGAAGGCTACATCCCGCTGCCTGAGGACCTTGTAGGTAAAAGCAGCTACGGGTCACAAGCTGAAATGGCAGCAGTTCTGAGTGATGCAAATTCAACCCCACTAATGGAAAAGGAAATTTAAAAAAAAACAACACAAAGGCCAAGTCCCGAGAAATGGAGGCTCACTGAAATCATCTATCTCTGGCACTGAAGGAGAGGACATTATCATCAGCAGCAGCATCCACAAGGGGCATCCCACAGACATGCAGTGTTTTGAACCTTAGATGTCAATAACTCCACTCACTTCCCAGAAAGTGAATGGCTGAGTTAAGAGTACAACAAAATCCCATATTTACACAGTGGTTCGGACCCAGGTCATTCTATGGAAAAGACCTTTTTCATAAAAACAGGAGTTGGAGATTTAAGAAAATAACAAAGAAAAACTTCATGGATGCTGACACTTACTTACTTCAACACTTAAGTTTACAGAGTGGAAGAAATTCTGGGGTGGAACAAAAACACCTCACCTGTCAGAGGGCAGGAGGAGAGGAAGGCTGGTGAGAGACCCCCACAGGCAAAGAAGGAATTCCCTGAAGGTTCCTAGCTGCCTGTGAGACGGGGAAAGACAGAAAGGCTGGTGGGAGACAGATACCCAGAGAAGAAAAGCTGCACAGGTTTTGGAGTCACCTGTCACAGGGGGCAGGATTCAGGGGGTCAGATGATGAAAAATGCAACTGGACTTTGGACCACAGGAGATTCTCAGTGTCATTTAAATAGCTCTGCTAACTGCTACAACACCCCCAGTATCGGTTCAAATTACAAACAGGAGGATGCTGCAGCCCCTCCAACTGCACAAAAACCTAACCTTTCTATAGAAGAGATTACCAATGAATGGCATTTTGCATAGCTACATTTCCTATTACAATAGAACTGCATTTTTGTCCTTGGAGGGGAGAGCTGTCCAGCTGACCCTTTCCAGGGGATCTTTAAATCGTGGACAGTGCTTTGCTGAGGACTTGTCTTGACCAGCCCCAAATTCTGGGATTCCCTCTTCTCCCTTGCCAAGAATGGGGCTGGTGCACACAAACGATGGGGCTGGCATCAGTGGGAAGTCACTAGTTGATCCCTTAGCCTTGGCAGTCAGTCTCCAGCCTGTTTGGGTGGGAGGAGAGGGGGCAGCTTCTTGGAGGGGAAGAAGCAGCACTAAGTTGCCAGGTCTGTGCCTTTGCCTCTTCTGCCAACAGATGCCAACAGTGACCAGTACATTTCTTGTCTGCAAAGGAGCAGGGCTGTGGCTGTGGTGAAGCTATCCTGGGGGACCCTTGCAAGAACACATCCCTGAGATGGGCCCCAGAATTGATCTGGCCATACAGCAGACCCTGTGGCAGTGGGTTTAGGGAGGGGCAAGAAAGCTGGAGGCCTGGTCTTGGTAGGGAGAAACTGTGTCTGAACACGGTGAGCTTCAGCAAGCTCTCAGCTCTCTATCAGACAGTTTAGGATAGCACCATCCTAACAGCAGCACTATGTGAAGTACTTCAGACAACAACATGGAAGCCATCAGGACACTTACTGTCATAGTTAATGCTTCTTGATTTCTCCACAGTGGAGCACTGAGTATTAGTGTGAAAGGGGGTTGATCTGGGGAGTCACGAAGACCCCACTTTTAATCCTCATGGATACTTACTAACTGTGTGACCTGGCCAAGACAAGGAGCCTCCCCGGGGCCTCAGCTGATTCATGTATAAAATAGAAATAAGAAGACCTATGATCACTCATTTAATAGGGGTACTAGAACTAAATTAAAGTTAGCATTCTGTATTCATTAAGGTTTAGAGGTGTCAGCTCATTATCAGGCAGGTTTCCTCCGAGATGTGGTGGTGGTGAGGGGCAGCAGGAGAAAAGGGAAGCTCAGGAGGCTGCAGGCCACTAGACTGACCCATGACTGGCCACAAACCACAGCCCTCAAAAGCAGGCGCTTGCCAAACAGCAGAACAGGAAGGGAGCTTGACCTGTAGCGCTCAGCACAAAACTAAGCTAACCAAGGGGTTTCACACTCTATCTGAACCCCAAGCTCTCTGACAAACTCAGTGAATCCCCCATTTGCAAATCACCACATTAAAAGCCCACAACCACAAGGAGCTGTAAATTAAAACCTGGGGTGGGGGGTGGAGAGTGGGAGTGGCCTGAGAAGTGTGGTTTGGGGCCCTTTAGAAAAACTACTGTCACTTTCAATGTGTGAATAAATTTCTCACTGATGTTTCCAGGGACTGAGTCCAAAGTCTTCTGTGAATGTTCGTGTCTGTAAATATTTACCTCTCCCATTCCCCGAGATTCTAATGCAAGAGCTTGAAAATCATGATTCATTTCATCCACAGATCAAACCTGTTGAATAATAAAAAGAAAAGGGAAAAAAATTAGACTCTTCCAGGAGAAGACACCTTAATCTTTAGCACTGGCATTTCTGCACTACTCCCTCCCCACTCCCCCCAGGCCATAAAAAAAACAATTTTGGTAGAAAACCTCTGGCGAGGATTCTCTCTTAACAAAGGAGATGCTCACATCACTATCAATCACTGCATTATTTTATGAGTAAAGTCTTGTGAATTCATCATTTGCAACAGAACTGAGGTTTCACAAAGTCCTATTTATGCCCATTTATAACATGATATACCAACAAGCGGACGCTCAATCAGCACACATCACAGCTTCCCTAGAAAGGGGCTGTTGGGGTTCTACTCACCCCTCAGAACTGAGCAGCCTCTGCCAAATGCGCAACAATATTCTCCTCTCTTAGCAGTCCTTTAAATGTCTGCTAATTGTTTAGTCTTATTTTTCAGTCACTAGCTTGCTTCCTTCCCTCATTCCTACCTGCCCAAATGGGTGCCCATGAGTCAAGAGCGTTACCAGCAAAGAAACCACCAACTCCCACCACCACCAGCAGACATCTAGCCCTTACTACATACTCCTATATTCAACCTTTTATTACCAAGTGGCCCTTGTCTTATTTCTCTGGGACAGAGAAAGCAAATAAGCAGCTGCAACCCTCCTGCTCTCTCTCTCTCCCCATGACATTCAGCTCCAGTGCCATCCCTCCAGCAAATAAGGATAAGTACTTCAAAGCTGGCCAAAACCTTCTGACACATGAATTCATTTAATCATCACCAGATCCCTGAGAGGAAGGTGTGATTATTATCTCCACATGGCAGATGAAGAAACTACAGGTCCTGTGGACAGATTCTGTAAAACCCAAGCATTGTAGCCACTGCTGCCTTGCTGTTCCCATAAAAAGGAATATCTCTCAGGGACACATCTGAGGCTATCCCCAAACTCAGCAAGCCATGTCCCAGCTTCATGGCTTTGCGTGGGCTACATCCAAAGCTCTCACTGCCCTCTCATGGCTTCTGCCAGCTTTTCAGATACTAGAAAGGAGCCCTTGCCCATTGTGCACGTACACATATGTATCATACAAGCACACACACACACACCCCACACACAAAATTAATGAAATATCTAAGTAAAAAGAGTATTGCAAACTCTACTAGGACCTGACTGATGGGCAGGATTTGAAGAAGCAAAGGCTGGGAGGCAAAACCACATGGGGAAGAAAGTCAGTCAGATTAAGGCTGGTGAGAAAAAAAAGGATCTGCTAAAAGCATGGGCACAGTGAACCCAGGAGCAAAGGCTCAAAGACCAAAGTGAGGCCTTCAACATGCTCTACCCCCCTTCCCCTCCCCCCAGAGAAGGGCTAGGACCAAGGAGGGAATGACCAGGCAATTCACCCATAAATGCCCATACTGACTGAGGGCAAGAGAAGAGAGGAGCTGAGGCTTGAGGCTTCAGCCTTCGACATCCCTCTCGACAATTAGGGTTCTAATTTGACTTGAAGATGGGGCCAGGGCATGGGGAGGTTTCAACAGCTATGAAATCTGAACTTGCTTTTTAGGAAGCCAGCAGAAAACAAGGGGGGGGGGGAACACACATGCATGGCAAGGACAGAAACATTATTTATAAGTATATATAAGTGTTTGGATAGAGCTGAGGGAAAATTAATGTAGGAGGAGTGCATACATGGAGCTGAAGAGGTCACATAAAGGACACACACAATCTGCATCGAGAGACTGGAAAACAGCTCAGGTCTGGTACAGGACAAGATGCAATAGTGGCCAAGACCCCAATGACACTGCCCACATTCTCTTTTCACCTCTAAAGAAAAGAGAAATCTACAAAGGGAAGTCTATTCTTGCTAAGAATCCCATCAATGAGGAAGAAGTGGGAACCTGGTGGACAACTGTCATCTTAGAATTAGTGTGACATCCATACCAGACTTCGGGAGAAGAGATTTCAAAGGACTCAGAAAACGGAGAAACATGAGGTTCTCATGGACCAAAATTCTGTAAGGGAAGTGAGGTAAGGGAGGCATTTAGAATGATATTCTGAAGAAAGAATTCTTGAGAAGGAAAAAGGGAAGGTGCCAAACAAAAATAAAGTGGACAAAGAGGAAACTCAAATTCATTTGGATTTAAGAGATGTATGCAGAAGACTAAAGAAAAAGCAAGTAAAGGAGGATAAACACAGAGCACTTTCCAGTCATGCTAAAGCTCCTAATCCCCTAAAGCTTACAAGGATAACTGGTCACACAAAAAGATAGGCAGTTTTCTGATGGGACATCAGGAAAGACAAGCCCACCACCCACACAGGGGGGGATAAGGGACAAGGAAGAAGGCACAGGGGTTCAACCCTATTTTCTTCCACCCTCTTTGGCTTGGAAAGGATAAAACAAAGATGACTTTGAGGACTAAAGAGGGTGAGAGAAAAGAAGTCATCAGGGCAATGCAAACCATATCCTGGAGGACTTACATGGAATGCCAGGTGATTTTTGCATTAGCATTCAAGAACCTCAGAAAGATAGGAAGTTTAGGAAGCACAGGAGAGATTCCAGAAGGACTTGAGAAAAGACCCCAAAATTTGGGAAATCATCTTGACATTTAATGGTTCTGATAAAGGCCTCATTTCTAAAATATGTAGAGAATTGTCTCTCATTTATAAGAATTTAAGCCACTCTAATAGATAAATGGTCAAGGGATATGAACAGAATTTTCAGATGATGAAATTAAAACCATTTCTAGTTATATGAAAAGTTGCTCCAAATCACTATTGATCAGAGAAATGCAAATTAAGACAACTCTGAGGTACCACTATACACCTGAAAAGATAATGACAAATGTTGGAGAGGATGTGGAAAAACTGGGACACTGATACATTGTTGGTGGAGTTGTGAACTGATCCAATCGTTCTAATGGCCCAAAGGGCTATCAAACTGTGCATACCCTTTGATCCAGCAGCATTTCTATTGGGCTTATATCCCAAAGAGATATTAGAGGAGGGAAAGGGCCCCACATGTGCAAGAATGTTTGTGGCAGCCCTTTTTGTAGTGGCTAGAAACTGGAAACTGAAGGGATGCCCATCAATTGGAGAGTGGCTGAATAAATTATGGTACATGAATGTTATGGAATATTATTGTTCTGTAAGAAATGACCAGCAGGACGATTTCAGAGAGGCCTGGAGGGACTTGCATGAACTGATGCTGAGTGAAACGAGCAGAAGCAGATCATTAGACATGGCAACAACAATATTACATGACGATCAATTCTGATGGACATGCTCTCTGCAACAATGAAATGTCTCAAACCAGTTCCAATTGTTCAGTGAAGAAAGCCATATGCACCCAGAGAGAGGGATGTGAAATGGGGATCACAACATATCATTTCCATGATCTCTATTGATGTTTGCTTGCATTGTGTTTCCTTTCTCTGATAATTTTTGTTCATGTAGATATGATTGTTCTTGCACAGCAAGATAAGTATGGAAATATGTATATATATTCGATTTGTCAAGTATTTTAATATAATTAACATGTAGTGGACTTCCTGCCATCTGGGGGAAGAGAGGGGACGGGGGGGACGGGGAATTTGTAATGGAAAGCTCTGTAAAAATAAATGTTGAGGAACTACCCATACATATGTTATGCAAATAAAAAGCTTTAATTAAAAAAAAAAAAGAAAAAGAAAAGACCCCAATTTGCAATTTGCAAAAACAGCAAGAAAATGGGCTCAGCAAACTTCAGGTCATATCATCACAAGTACAGTTAGTGAAAATCTAGAAAGCACAGTACTATATTTAGACAAGACGACAGAAACTCAGACTGTCCAAAGGACTGTGAGTCCTAATGAGTTTTTCAAGCAAAGACTGGAGACTTCTTGTTGAGTATAAAGTAGAGGGGTTATTCTTAGCTGCTGATTGGATTGGTGCCTGACCCTTTCCCACCCAGATTGTGATTCTATAATCTCCCCAACAAGAACAAATAGCTGATAACAAACCCAACTTCAGTGAATCAATATAAGCAGCAGTAGAGAAGACATAAATAACTGAATGGTATTTCACAGTGATTGCTTCTGAGTTCTTCCTATAATTATATAGTACTTTCTATAGTATTATAACTAAAATGATAGAATAAGAATTGCAAATCCAAATTAAATGTTTTTCCAAACAAGAGCAGAATTTGAAATTACCAGAATGGCTGATAAAAGAGGGTAAAAAAATATTTGGAAAGAAAGAATCTAAGAGTGTAAGTTGAACTCATTCATTGATTCTCATCTTACCCAACTATTTTATTTTACAAAAGAAACTGAAGCTGGGAGAGACCAAGGAGTTAACCCAAGACCATCTAGATCTAAGAATGCCATTTCTTGCCACCCAGTTTCTCTAGGAGAGTGATCAGAATGGGGAAGAAAGTGATACAGGAGGATCACTTGAATGAATAGGTAGGTTTTGCCTGGCAAAGGGGAAGGGGTGTATCACAACTATCCTTAAATATCTGAAAGGTTTATATAAAAAAAATGCTCTAAATCACTATTAGTTAGAGAAATACAAATTATGACAACTCTGAGGTTATCACTTCACACCAGACAGGCATTGGAGGGGACATGGGAAAACTGGGACACTAATATAATGTTGGTGGAGTTGTAAATAGATCCAATCCTTCTGGACATCAATTTGGAACTATGCCCAAAGGGCTATCAAACTGTGCATACCCCTTGATCAGCAGTTTCTCCATTGGGCCTGTATCCCAAAGAGATCATAAAAAAGGGAAAAAGATCCACATGTGCAAAAATTTTATGGCAGCTCATCAGTTGGAGAATGGCTGACTTAAGTTATGGTATATGAATGGAAATGGAATATTATTGTTCTATAAGAAATGATCAGCAGGATGATTTCAGAAAAGGCCTGGAGAGACTTGTATGAACTGACACTGAGTGAAATGAACAGAATCAAGAGAACATTGTACACAGCAATCAGAAGATTATGTAATGATCAAATGTGATGAAGTTGGTGATTCACTGAGGTGATTCAGGTCAATTCCAACAAATTTGTGATGGAAAGTCACCGACATTCAGAGAAGACTGGAGACAATGTGGAATACAACATAATATTTTCACCTTTTGCTGGTTGCTTGTTTTTTTTTTCTTTTTTATCTGATTTTTCTTGTGCAGCATGATAAATACAGAAATACATATGGAAAACTATCTTTGCATGTATTTTGAAAAATGCAAAAGTTGTAATAAAAAAAATTCAAAAGTTAAAATATTTGAAAGGCTTATGTAGTGGAGATTGTTTTGTTTTTCCTGTTTGCTCCCAGAGGGCAGAACTAGAAACTAAGAGCAGAAATTACCCAAGAATTAAGTCAGACCTATTGGAAAGCCTGAGCGTTGTGTTCCATAGCAGCCTGAACTGCCTTTGGAGGTGATGGGCTCCCCTACACTGACAGTCCTTGCAGAGGTATAATGCTTAAATCTAGATATGAATTCTCACTAGTTACTAAAGGAATCAGGCTGAAAGCATAATGAAAAATGGAAAACTATTCATTAAAAATGTTTATCAAACTCTTTTAGACTCACTTTTGGATTAGTGCATCAGAGCCCCAGAAGTATTATACAAGAATATAGAAATGACTCTAAAACAACAGATGGGAAAAGCAGTTGGATAATGCCTAGTTTATACAGAGAAGGGCTAGGACAAAGGCATCACAATTTTGAGAGTGCTGTGGGACTGAATCTCAAGATATCTCCTCGGGAAGGTAATTATAAGAACTTGGAAAAATGAACTGGGTTTTACCTCACCCACAGGACATTAATGACAGGCCTATAAAAACTGGTAAGACTAAGTCACAAAATACATCTAAAGTATACTGTTACAATTTGAAGAAGATCCTAATAACTGTGTATGTTACATTTTAAGAAGCACCGATTAGGAAATCATATTAGAGAGTGTGTGGATTTTCTCTGTAGAAGATATGTCTGGTAAACATCCCACCTGCTATGGAAAAGCCCCTTCTCTTCTTCCCCTAGTACAGCAATGAGCAAATGAGTCAGTATACTGACTTTAAAAAAGCACAGCAGGGAGTGGTTTGTCCCAGAGTGGCTGCTGAGCTTTGAAATATCAGGGAGGGGAAGCCCAAACTTTGGCCCAGCCTCTCA
This sequence comes from Myrmecobius fasciatus, assembly GCA_023553655.1. NCBI lineage: Eukaryota > Metazoa > Chordata > Mammalia > Dasyuromorphia > Myrmecobiidae > Myrmecobius > Myrmecobius fasciatus. The sequence continues at coordinate 110,033 of JAJPUD010005183.1, forward strand.
GCTAATGTGCTAAGAATCCAAATTAATAAACATTAGTCAATAAACATTTATTATCACTTAAAACAAGTCAGACAGTGATTCTTGGGGATAAACATTACTACAAGATACTTCCTGCCCTGAAGGAGCTTACTATCATTAGGGGAGACAATACCAAAAAATGAAGAGGAAAAGACACCCCACCCCGCCATTTTCTCCCTAGTTTGGGAAGTTTATTGCTCTGCCTTCTAGCCAGGACCAATTCATTACTAGCTGCCATCACAGAGGAGTCAATAGCCCCTTCTTATATGTCTGTGGTGAGAACCTAGTACCTGACTTGGTACTTTGGTAAGAGGTACCAAGAGCTCCTCTTAGGTGAGGCAGGCTCTTGCCCCTTCACCCAACTCTCACCTGGGTTTCCAGGAAGTTGTAGCATGTAGAGTGGCAACACTGGGGAAACCAGCTCCACAGACTGTCTAAACCAGATTGAGGGTGACTGACAGACTTCAAACCCATCAGTGAGTGTTCCAAAGGCCATGAAAGCACTGAAGCAGTCCATATGAGAGCTTAGAATTTGATTATATAGCTAAGAGGCAAAGGTCAGTCACTGGATCCCAGGCCACTGCCAGTCATCTAGCCTTCATTGGACTTTGACGGCTGTGGAGGAAAAAGCAAAGCTGACAGCTCTGTGCAACTCTGCCTCACTTAAATCCAATTCATGTGCCAGCCAAGATATCACCAAGTAGTCATAGGTGTTTGATTTTCAAAGATCCAAGGTAATCTCAAAAAACTTTGGATAGAAAAGAGAACAAGCTATGGAAAATAAATGTAAATCAACATATACTATGTTCATTTCTTTTCTTTTTCTTCTGTTTTTTTTCTCGTAGCTTTTCCCTTTTGTTCTAATTCTTCTCAAAAGAAATGAGTATTTTTTAAAATTAATGTACATGTATAACCAGAAAAATAAAGAAAATCAAAGAACAATTCACAATAAGGATATGCACATAAAAAGTGGTGAGACTAAATTACACAGTACATTAAAGGTATCTTTGATGAAGGTAAAAGAATACAGGAAGGTTTTCAAAATAAAATAACATTCTTCAGACAAAGCAATGTCGTCCCCAAGGATGTCCAGTGCTAAACCCATGTGGAAAACCTGAGGGACCTTTGGCTGCTCCCACATATTAGAATAAGATCCTAGTGAAATGAATAATCATTTAAAGGAGATTGGCCTAAGAATCCTAGAAAAACCAAGTGGGTAGGGAATGCCAATGATGTCCTGGAATATATAGTTGTATGAAAGGCTCATACATAATGATGGTCCAGTAGTACCAATGGATAACATGGACAGACAAGTGAGTTCCAGAACGCAATAAAAGGAATGGGTTCAGTACCTTTGGAAATTTACCCAATACTTTTAATGAACCAAGGTTCTTCCTGAAAAAGGTCTCCTTTTAAGCAACTTGAATAAGGAAATACCACATTCCTCCAAAAACTCAAGAACATAAGGGGGTCACTACGGAAAGGGATGTGGAGAGGGATATATACATAAGACATTATTATGTGAAGCACCACTGTCAAGGACACTGTCAGAGAAATTATAAATGGATGCAATCATAAACCATATAAGCTGACAGACCAGTCGAATATGGGAACGAGAGTGTTGATAAGAAAAGGCAGACAAAAGCAGTGTGCCCAAATTTGTGTCACTGTCTCAGACATAAACAGATGTCCTTTTGAATTCAGAAAGAATGATCTCTGAACAGGCCTGAGATGAAAGGCTTCTCCAAGATCCATTTTCTTCCACAGAAATCACCCTGTCCCTGAACCTCACAAACTCAGAAGGGGCCTTTAAAATCTATGCCAGCCCCTAAATTTTACAGATGAGAAACCAAGAACAAGAAAAGAGAAGTGACAACTCAGCTAACACAAAGAAAAAAAGGATGACTTCCTGTAAGAAGGCCAGCCATTATAACCCCACAGCACCTAGTGAGAACCTCAGGCAAGTCAATCACTAACAGAGCCACAAAACTATTAATCCACAGTTTGAAAAACCATCACAGCAAGCAACAGGTATTATGGGGCTTGCAGACAAGCAAATGTCCTAATTTTCAAAAAGGGGAAGGCAGGGTCTTCAAACTGAGCTTAATATTAATTCCTATCCAAATTCTACAACCTGTCAGAGAGAAAAAGTAGGAAAAGCAACAACCACAAGGAGCTAATGTTGTTATCAAGGACAAATCAAGTCAGACAACTTCAGTTTTTTCACAAGGCAGAGGAGGGGGGGAAGATTAAGAGTGAGAAGAGTTGACGAGTAAGGCTGCTCCCAATCTTTGGGAACAGAAGGATGCCAAACAAGGCAGGTTCTGATGATTCCTGTTGTATATCCTGAAGAGCTCTCCAAGCCTCTGGGGGAGATCTCTCAACTTGTTTGAATTACTCAGAAAGGGACCTGAATAAGAGAGAGCCTAGTACCAAGCACCAACCTGGTGTTAGGAAGCTTTGAAAGAGTTCAAACCTGGCTTCAGACACTTCCTCGTCAAAGAGGGCAGTAAAAATATCTCCCAAAGTTGCTGAATGAGAGAATATTTGTAAAGCTATTAGCACTTTTCCTGGTACATGGAAGGTGCTACATAAATCCTATCTAGTGAAAAAAGGTAGTATGAGGCTCAATGAGATAGCTTTGAAATATTTTTGAAACTCCTTCAAGAAAATGTGCTGACATTAAAATATTAGAGCATTAGATTGTCTTTACTTCTCAACAGGCCCTCTGGGCCCTATTCTGATAAAGCAATTAAATGAAAAAGAATCTATTTTCCATCTGATGATGGAAAATAAATAAAAAATTTATTAGGCAGAACCCTGCCTTCCAAATGCTCTCATTAACAGAACATTTAGTAAAATACAGCTCGGTGGTCATTATAATCATCAACAAAAAGCTACCCACAGAAAGATGAAAAGGAAAAGCCAACCTGGATTCAAGGTGATGGCTTATTGGTGATTTCTGGGCAAGTATCACATTTGCTGATATTCTTTTAGCCACTTTTAATCAGAATTTAATTCATAATCATGATCATAAAAGAGGGAAAAGGACCCATATGTGCAAAAATGTTTGTGGCAGCTCTTTTTGTAATGACAAGGAAGTGGAAACCGAGTGGATGCCCATCAGCTGGAGAATGGCTGAATAAGTTCTGGTATATGAATATTATGGAATATTACTGTTCTCTAAGAAATGATCAACAGGATGATTTCATGAACTCAAGCGAAATAAAATGTCCTGTGTATAAAGTAATAGTAAAATTGTGGGATGATTAATCAGCTATGAATGACTCTGCTATTCTCAGCAATACAATGATCCAAGACTATTCTGAAGGATTTATAATGAAAAATGTTCTCCATATCCAAAGAAAGAACTGATTGTGCCTGAATACAAACTGACACATCATTTAAAAAAAAAAAAAAAACAATTTTTCTTGAGGGTTTCTTTGGGGGTGAGGGAGGAATCTATGTTTTCTTTTGCAACATGACTTTTATGGAAAGGTTTTGTATAATTTCATACTCAATTGGGGGAGGAGGGAGAGAATTTAGAACTCACAAATATTAAAAAACATCCAAAAACAAACATGGAAGCTGATGAGATTACCAAGTGAAGTAGTATAGAATGAGGAGAGAAGGCAGCCCAAGACAAAGCTATAAGCTAGAGCTCTGGTTAGAAGGCTTTGGAGGAGGATCCAAAAAACAAACAGGTAAGGAGCAGTCAGAGAAATTGGAAGGAAAAGGGAAGTCCCACAGAGAGAAGAGAGTAGCAAGAAGGAGTGATCAAGAGTTTCAAGAGCTGCAGAGAGACCAAGGAGAATGAGCATGGAGAAAAGCATATTGGATTTAGCAACTAAGAGACCACTAATAACTCTACAGAGAGCAATTTGAGCAGAATAGGGCCAGAAACTGGATTGTAACAGGTTAAGATTAAGAGAAAAGTGGAAGCACTGGGGTAGATGGTCTTTTTAAAGTGTCTAGTGACAAGTTTGGGCAGATGGAGGGATCAAACAGAGTTCTCACAAAGAGAGCTAAGACATTCCTCACTCCGTGCAAAAGGGTTCGGCACTGTACATATTTTCAGACTTTTATGTTGATATCTCTGCCTCTCCAACTTTGACTGGGAGTTAGGTCTTTAAAAAATACGTGTTATATAGGTTGGCTCTCTGGAAAGAGGAACAATGGATAAGAGTGCTGGCCTGAAGTTAAGAGGACCTAAATTCAAATCTGACCTCAGACACTTAACCCCAATTGTCACACTTAGAAAAGTTATTTTTACATACATATGAATATACATATATATATGTAAAAACACATGTAAATTTTTTTTAATTTGGCAAAATGGTCTGACATTGAATATTCTGATACATCTGTACCAAGAGCTACAATGAATAAATTTTTTAAATGTTTTAAAAAAGAAAATTGTACCTAGTCTTAATCACAGAATTCTGCTCAGAGGAACATGGGCTCAATTAGAAAGGCCATAACAAACCCAGCCCATCTATTTAAAAGTATTTTGATGGTCCATATCCTAAAGAGATCATAAAAAAGGAAAAGGACCCACATGTACAAATGTTTGTGGCAGCCCTTTCTGTAGTGGCAAGGAAGTGGAAACTATAAGTGGATGCCCATCAGCTGGAGAATGGCTGAATAAGTTATGGGATATGAATGTTATGGAATATTACTGTTCTATAAGAAACTGTCAACAGGATGATTTCAGAGGCCTGCAGAGACTTACAGGAACTGATGCTAAGTGAAGTGAATAGACCCAAGAGAACATTGTACACAGTAACAAGATCAGGTGATGATCAAGTCTGAGGGACATGGCTCTTTTCAACAATGAGATGATTCAAGCCAATTCAAATAGACTTGTGTTGGAGAGAGTTGTCTGCACCCAGAGAGAGAACCAAGTGTGGATCACAACATAGTATTTTCACTTTTTGTTGTTTGCTTGTGTTTTTTTTTCTTTCCCACTTTTCTTCCTTTTTTTTTTTTTTTGCATAGCATGATAAAAGTGGAAATACATATAGAAGAATTGCACATGTTTAACTATATTGAATTACTGTCTAGGGGAGAGAGGAGGGGAAAGGGAGGGAGAAAAATTTGGAACACAAGGTTTTGCAAAGGTGAATGCTGAAAACTATCTTGTCATGCATTTTGAAAATAAAAAGCTATTATAAAAATGTTTCTTTAAAAGTATTTCCATGAAGCATCAAATTGGGAAATCATCTTTACATTTAATGGTTCTGATAAAGGCCTCATTTCTAAAATTTATAGAGAATTGCCTCATATATATAAGAATTCAAGCCACTCTTCAATAGATAAGTGGTCAAGGGATATGAGCAGACAATTTTCAGGTGATGAAATTAAAACCATCTCTAGTCATATGAAAAGTTGCTCCAAATCACTCTTGATCAGAGAAATGCAAATTAAGACAACTCTGAGATACCACTACACACCTGTCAGATTGGCTAAAATGACAGGAAAAGATAACAATGAATCTTGGAGGGGATGTGGGAAAACTGGGACACTAATACATTGTTGGTGGAACTGTGAACGGATCCAACCATTCTGGAGAGCAATTTGGAGCTACGCTCAAAAAGTTATCCAACTGTGCATACCTTTTGACCCAGCAGTGTTTCTATTGGGCCTATATCCCAAAGAGATCTTAAAGGAGGGAAAGGGCCCCACATGTGCAAGAATGTTTGTGGCAGCCCTTTTTGTAGTGGCTAGAAACTGGAAACTGAATGGATGCCCATCAATTGGAGAGTGGCTGAATAAATTATGGTATATGAATATTATGGAATATTATTGTTCTGTAAGAAACGACCAGCAGGACGATTTCAGAGAGGCCTGGAGAGACTTGCATGTGCTGATGCTGAGTGAAACGAGCAGAACCAGGAGGTCATTATACATGGCAACAACAATACTATATGACGATCAATTCTGAGGTCCATGGCTCTCTGCAACAAAGAATTGTCTCAAACCAGTTCCAATTGTTCACTGAAGAAAACCATATACACCCAGAGAGAGGGAAATGAAATATGGACCACAACGTAACATTTTCATGATCTCTATTGACATTTGCTTGCATTGTGTTGCCTTTCTCTGATTCTTTTTTTTTCTCTTGTAGATAGGATTTTTCTTGCACAACTTGTCAACTATTATTACATTATTAACATGTAGTGGACTTCCTGCCATCTAGGGGAGGGGAGGGGACTGGGGGTAAAATTTGTAATGGAGAGCTTTGTAAAGATCAATGTTGAGGAACTACCCATACATATGTTATACAAATAAAAAGCTTTAATAAAAAAAAAATTTAAAAAAAAGTATTTCCATGAAATATGTATACATATATTCGATTTATCAAGTATTTTAACATAATTAACATGTAGTGGATTTCCTGTCATCTGGGAGAGGAGTGGGGACTAGGGGTGAAAAATTTGTAACGGAGAGCTTTGTAAGGGTCAGTGTTGGGGAATTACCCATACATATGTTTTGCAAATAACTTTTAATTTAAAAAAAAGTATTTCCATGACAACTGATCATTCAGTCTTTACTTGAAGACCTCCAAGTGGAGCCACCACTCCACCACCTTTTCACTTGAAGCCCATTTCTTCCACTTTTTACCAATTCTCATCATTAAGAAGTTTCTGCTGACATCCAACCAAAACTTCAGCCTTCTCTTTCACCAGGACAGACACAGCCCCCTCAAAACCAGGAATATACTCAGTCCCTTCCTTCCCATCTTCTCCAGCAGACTGTCTTCAGTCACTCCTATGCTGAATCTTCAATCCCTCCCTATACTCTATTCATCCCTACTGTCTCCAAACATGCCCAAATTTCCTCCATCCTCCAAAAATAACAAAACCACTTCTTTAGGCCCTCCTCTCCTATACCCGTCCTCTTTTCTGCCAAACTCCCTGAGAAAATCTATCTACATTTTCTTTATCCACTTCTCTCATTCACTCGTTCATCTCACTTTATCACTCTCTCATTTGAAACCACTGCAATATTTTTCTAAACTCTTTAGCCAACTGAAGGTGTTTTCTCCAATGTTACTAATAATGTCTTCATTACAAAATTTTCATGAAGACAACTCAGTTTTATATATCCAGCCCCAGTCTTTCCCCTGACCTTCAATCTGGCAGTGCCCATTTGCTACTCAAATATGGTTGTCCTAGAGACATCAAACTTAAAATGCCTAACCCCTAAGGATCTCTGCTATTCCCCCACCCAGATCTTTTTTCCTTTAGATCCTTTTTAGATCAAGTGCAACCAAACTATACTTCCCATATTTTGCTGATTTTTTTTAACTCAAGTGGAAACTCTTTCTCCCAACAAATTAAGAGTTGAGCACAAAATTCCTCTACCTTCAGGCTCCCATCAATCCCAAATGACTTTTTTCAAGTGTGACCATACAACAATTTCTTAAAGTATTCAAGTATACTCAGTGTTGTTTCACCTACAAGGTCAGCCAGAGGTCCTTTTAATAGGCAGCCCTAAAGTCTAAGAAAACTATAAAGTCAGGAACCTCTAGGTTGAAATTTGGCCCCAATTCCATGCCTGCAAAATAGAAATGAGCACATTTGTGCTTCTTCCCTCAAGACTCAAATAAGATCAAATGAAAATGGTTTCACAAATTTTAGAAGGTCTATGGAAATGTTAGGTATTATTTTATCAGCAAAATGAGAAATCTACTTAAAAACTCATCCAGAATCCAAAGCTGACCAATCTGTTACGTACTAGTGGGTCTAGAAATATTGCCTTCCTTTTTCTCTGCCTGAGTTTTCAAAAATCAAAATCTTCTAATGAAATTCTCTTTAATAATAATAGATAACATGTATAAAACACAATGGGCAAAGACACTTGTGCTAAGCACTTTACATCTAAGGCCAAAGTTGATCACAAGCCTTCCCAACTCCTGGCCAGGTACTCTTCACTTCATCACCATGTGTGCTAAATTTAGAACTATGTTCAAAAAGTTATCAAACTGTGCATACCCTTTGATCCAGCAGTGTCTCTACAGAGCCTATATTCCAAAGAGATCATAAATGGGGGAAAGGGACCCACATGTGCAAAAATGTTTGTGGCAGCCCTTTTTGTAGTGGCTAGAAACTGGAAACTGAATGGGTGCCCATGAATTGGAGAATGGCTGAATAAATTATGATATGTGAATGTTATGGAATATTAGATGATTTCAGAGAGGCCTGGAAAGACTTACAGGAACCCTTGCTGGGTGAAATGAGCAGAACCAAGAGATCACTGTACACTGCAACATCAATATTATACAACAATCAATTCTGATATGACTCTTTCCAACAATGAGAACCAGTTCCAATAATCTTGTGATGAAGAGAGCCATCTGCACCCAGAGAGAGGACTATGGGGACTGAGTATGGATCCCAACATAACATTTTCTTTCTTTTTTTTTTTTTTTGCTAAGGCAATTGGGGTTAAGTGACTTGCCCAGGGTCACACAGCTGTTACGTGTCTGAGACCAGATTTGAACTCAGGTCCTCCTGACTTAAGGGCTGGTGCTCTATCCACTGAGCCACCTAGCTGCTCCCCCAACATAACATTTTCACTTTTTGTTGTTTGTTTGCATTTTGTTTTCTTACTCATTTACTTTTTCTTATCTGATCTTTCTTGTGCAGCAAGAATATTGTGTAAATATTTATACATATTGGATTTAACATATATCTTAACTTGAATAACATACATTGGATTGCTTGCCATCTAGGGGAGAGGGTGGGGGAAAGAGGAGAAAATCCGAAACACAAGGCTATGCAAGGGTCAATGTTGTCAAATTATCCATGCATATGTTTTGAAAATAAAAAGCTTTAAAAATTAAAAAGAAAAAGAAACACTTCGCTAAAAGTGTCTGCTAAAACTTTTGCTTACTTGGAAGACCTACATAAGGAATTTTTTGGATCACTCAAAATGGCAGGATAATCTCACACGGTCTCTTCTATGAGGGGACAGTTCCTTGCTCTTACATTTTACAGTAACACAAGATAGTATGTTGACTTACAAACATCTTAAATTGGAACTTTTAACCACTAAATCATCTTCTTTCATTCTAGAGATTTCTTTCCAAATGAAAATATTTACTAATCCCCAGAACTTGAGAGTTACTTAGACTTACGTGCACCGAGTCTCCCTCTACTCCCCTCCTCCCCCCCAACAGTCAAGGTGAGCTCTCTCTGCCCCTGAAGTCCAATGACCCTGGAACTCATTCAGCACATATTTGGTATGAAGTGAGAATGGAAAAGGTGACCAAAGCAGCAAGAACATTTTACAAATGTGTTTCTTTTGTTTACAAAGGATAAATGACATTACTGAATAGGAAATTAAGGTGGCTTTTGCTACTACTTCTGAGGAATGATAAAAGGAATATTCCACACTGTAAGGTTTTATGATTTTCTTGACAAATATCTTAACACTGAGACATCACTCAAGGGAACCATAAGAGAAACTACTTGGAGATTTAGAATCAGAAAGAACCTCATTCTTCATCTAATGCCATTGTTTATTTTACATGGAAGGAAAATCAAGGCTGAAACAAGGGAAATGAACTACCCACAGGTAACACTGGTAGCAACAGGGCCAAAAGTCAAACCCAAGGGCTGACTCTGAAGGTACATGTACATAATAAAATACTATTATTATTTATTTTGATAATGCTGTTAATTTTCCAAAAGGCCACATTTGGTACTATCCCTGCAAATATCTGGTAGAGAAAGGAAAAAGAAACGAAGCAACTCCAAGTTGCCCCATTATTAAGTCACCCTTAAACCGACACCCCCCTCTTAGCCAACATCTCAGTCCTACAAAGCTCAGCCAAAGTAGATCCTTGTGATTCCTCCAAAACAAGCCTCCAGAGTCCATTTCAAGACCTTTGCAACTATCAGCCCACTGACTAAGTTATATCTCTCCTCAGAATGTCTCACTGTGTGTGTGTGTGTGTGTGTGTGTGTGTGTGTGTGTTTAACATTAGGGAGGAAGGAAGGGAAGGAAAAGGAAGGAGAAAAAAAGAAATAAGCCAAGAGTGTCCATCAATTTAAAAACTGCTTCAATAAAGAAATGTAATATTATTGCGCTTTAAATTAAAAATATGAGGGATTGAGAATACATGACATAAACAAAGAACCAAAGGAATGAGATATCTAATTACAAAAAAATGTAAATGAAAAATGGCTCAAAGGAAGGTAAACCAAATGAAGGTTCCAGAGAAGAAATGAGGAAATATAAGCCCATGGGAATGGGGAGAAGTATAGGGCAGGCTGCCCATTACTACCAGCTAAACTGGCCTGCTTGGTCATCCCTGGGCAAAACCTCCTGGGTATTGTCTTGGGCCAGCTGATGCTCATCCCTGATGATACTACAAGTCTCACCCAACAGTTCCAGTCACCAGTCTCCTTCCAAACTTAGCTCCAGCCACAGGAATAGGGCATATGTCAAAGTCTTCTACTACAGGGGTTCAGGGGCTCCCTGCCACAGTAAACTATTTGGTATAGGTGTTTAACATGTCCTCTCCTCCCCCCAATCTAAATTCCTTGAGGGCAGGGACTGTTTTTGTTTTTGTTCTTCTGTATCCTTTGTGCCTAGCATAGTACAATTCATCAAAGCAGAATAGATTTAGCTCAGAAGAAACTTGAGATGCACAAAGTTAGAGAATCCACCCCAAACGTTCAAAGGGATTACCTGTGTCTGACCCAGCATTCCACGCTTGAATTGGTCCAATTAGTCTCAGTCAGGATACACTAACTTGACTCAACATAGTGATGTCATTTAGTCCTCTTCAAAAAAGGAGGACAACAGCCAGTACAATTCAATATAATAAGCATTTATTATGCTTCTATTACTCTGCAAGGCACTAGGGATACAAATAAGAAAAAGACAGTCCTTGCCTCTCCACAATATACAAAGGAAGCTGAAAATTTTGGGGGGTGGGGGCCATCAAGATGACGATGATGATAGAATGGAAATCAAATGAAGCAGTTGGCAGGATTTAAGAGTTGTCTGGGCTTATGAACCCTCTTAAGGGAGATTTTGGGAGGTATTTCTGCTCCCCCCTTCAATCAAAGGGACCAAAAAAACTAAGGGAACTGTGTGAAGGGATGAGTCCCAAAGCCAAAGTCATCTGATGAGTTTCCTAGTAATAAACCAGAGGTGGAAGACATTCAAAACCAAGCAGTTCAGCAGAGAGATGTTTACAAAGGGTCAAACAGAAATATATCAATACATATCCAGCCCTACAAAGAACTAGAAATTGAGGGAATGCCCAATAACAAGTAGTGTGCTAATGGAAAATAATGCAATATTACTGTGCTATAAGAAATGATGAGCAGGTAGATTTCAGAACTTGGCCAGTCTTACATGAACTGATACTGAGTGAATCGAGCAGAACCAGAACCTTTTACACAGCAACAATCCCAAAAGACTCATGATGGAAAATGCTATCTGCATGTAGACAAAGAACTATGGAGTCTAAAGGCAAATTGAAGCAGACCATTTTCACTTGTGGCTTTTCCCTTTTGTTGTTTCTTCTTTCACAACATTAATGTGGAAATGTGATTCCATGACTGCTATTATCAGATTCTGTGCTATCTTATGGAGAAAAATCTGGAGCTCCAAATCTTGCAAAAATGAATGCTGAAAATTATTTTTACATATTATTGGAAAAATATTATTTACACTATATCATATGCACTTTAACACATATATGTATGCAGAAGTGTGTATACACACACAATACATATATCCAGCTCATTTTTCTCTAAAGCCACAGCATTTTTTTTTTGATATCCCATAGTCATATCCCACTCAGCACATCTTATTTTCCCCAAAAGCATGCCCAGTTATGAGCTTCCCTCTTATTGTCAAAGTCTCCACACCTGACTCTCACTCTCATTCACAATAGAGCAATCTAATGCAAAATCTTGTTCCTTCTACTTTCAGCCCTCCCTCTGAAGACTCCTTCTCTACATTCCCACAGCCACTGGGCATTTCAGAGCAGAGCACCAGGCCTGAAGTCAAAAAGGACTGAGTTCAAAGACTGCCTCAGACACTTACTAGCTGTATGAAACTGGGCAAGTCACTGGTTCCTCATCCATAAAATAGATTGAGGATAACACCTACCTCCCAAGGATTTTATCTAGATCAAATGAGGTAATATTTTTTAAAAAGGACTTCAAACTTTGCCTGGAACATAGTAAGCATTGTATTGTTGCTGTTTTTTCATCTCAGTACTACTTGACTCTGTGATCGATCCCTTTGGGGGTTTTCTTAGCAAAGATCTGGAAGGGATCAGTCATTTCCTTCTCCAGCTCATCTGACAGATGAGGGAACTAAGGCAAACAGGATGAAGTGACTTGCCCATGATCACACAACAAGCGCCTGAGGCCACAGTTGAGCTCAGGAAATTGGTCTTCCTGACTTCAGGCCAAGCACTCTATGCCCTGTACTACTGAGCAGCCCTAAATATATGTTATCATTACCTCAAGCCCTCAGTACCTCATCCAAACAATTCTATTTGGCCTCCCTGCCTCAAGTCTCTTTCCAAAAGTGACTCCCTGGCAAGGCCCCACTTGCTCAAGTGAAAAAGTTTTAAATTAACTACAACACTAGCATTTTGAAAAGTTGCCACCTAACTTGCATGAACTGATGCTGAGTGAAATGAGCAGAACCAGGAGATCATTATACACAGCAACAACAATATAATGTGATGATCAATTCTGATGGACATGGCTCTCTGCAACAAAGAATTGTCTCAAACCAGTTTCAATTGTTCACTGAAGAAAACCATATACACCCAGAGAGAGGGATATGATAAATATGGACCACAACATAACATTTTCATGCTCTCTATTGAGGTTTGCTTGCAGTGTGTTGCCTTTCTCTGATTTTCTTTTTTTTTCTTGTAGATAGGATTTTTCTTGCACAACTTATTAAGTATTTCAACATTATTAACATGTAGTGGACTTCCTGCCATCTAGAGGAGGGGTGGGAACTGGGGGTAAAATTTGTAATGGAAAGCTTTGTAAAGATCAATGCTGGGGAATTACCCATACATATGTTATACAAATAAAAAGCTTTAATTAAAAAAAAAGAAAAAAAAAGTTGCCACCTAAAACTAAAAAACTTCAATCAGAAAAAGCAAAACAAGCCTTGTGGTGACTTTCCCATATTTGAAATGGAATAGTTTGCACAAGATTAAATTTCTTACAAGAAAAATCCCAATACATGCATTTATGTTTCTTGAGTTTAAATGCTTTAAAAAAAAAAAAAAAAGAAAAGAAAAAAGCTTTCAGGGCAGCTAGGTGACACAGTAGATAGAGCACCAGGCCTGAATCAGGAGGACCTGAGTTCAAATCTCAGACACTTAACATTCCCTAGCTGTGTGATCCTGGGCAAGTCACTTAACCTCAATTGCCTCAGAAAAAAAAAAAAAGCTTTCTCTTTCGTGGCATTTCTTCTATGTTACAAGCACGGTGGTCTTCTCTTTTTAATCCCACTCATGTTTTTGGCCAAGAAAAAAATTGGTGAGCAAGTTTTTATCAGGATCTGAGTTTTATATAAATACCCTTTATATAAGTACCTTCCCTAAAAAGATGAAACACTGACCATTCAGTAGCACTGCTCAGAAAACTGCCAGTAGGCCAAGAAGAGACCCATAAATATGAAAATTACTCCAGGCTTTTCGAGCTTTGCCTGCAGGTAGGGCAGAAGGCAGGCCCAAGGCCCAAGGTAAAGCCCAGCCAGGAAGAGCTCAGCTCAGCTGCTCAGAACTCTCACCAGTCCGGCCCAATGCAACAGCCCTCCACACTGGGCAGGGAAGGCGGCACCCATTGGGTGGTCGGTGACTTACACGAGCTTTTCCCGGCACTATCATTAATACTCTTGCAAACTTCTGGCTAAAACGATGGTCTTTTAAAGCAGTTCTGCCCCAGTGTCACCGTCCCAAGGGCTCGCTTGCTACTAATATTGTTAATACAGTTCTCTCAAGAGCCGGGCCACCCTGCTCCCGATCCCCGGCTAAATTACAATTCCCTTAAATAAGTCCCCACCCATACGCCAGGTCACATGCTAAAGAGTCACTCACAGAGTGCTAGGCACTTGCAGCCTTCCCAATCTCCCATCAATAAAAGCAGCCAGTGTGCAAGAAGCCACCCTAAACGGTCCGGGGCCGACTGCCCCCCCACACACACACACAAACACATCCCCAATGAAGTCTCTGCTACTCAATAACCCAGCGAGCTACAATGTGGCGGCCAGGTTACCAAAAGCTTTCACGCTCCTACAAACCACAAGCTCCGGAGGCCACAAAGGCAGCAAGGTCGGGCTCCAAGGCTTGCTCCCAGACTCTGCCCTCCAACGCCCAAACGCGGACCTGCCCGGGGGGAGGGGGACACCGAGAAGCTCTGGCGACAGCCCTGTGCATTCCCCGAGCTCAGGACCAGTCCTCGAGGGCCTTCCTCGAAGCCCCAGCCCCAAGGACTTCCCTCAGGAACGGGACCCCCCTCCCAGGAACCCATGTTCTCCCCACGGTCCCCCTCCTCAGGCCCGGAACCCCTGTTCCCCTACAGCCACACAGAAGTGGGGTCCCCAGGATGCCATCAGAACCCCATGTCCTTCCCAATGCCCCCCCAATCTCCCCAGGAATTCCTCCAGAATGCCACTACAGCCCCGCGGTCTCCACAGGGTAGCCCCAGTCCCTCCCCGACTCCCAACAGCCCGAGACAAAGAGGGGGCCCGGCAGCGCCCCAAGCTGGGGGGTTGGGCTCATGGACATGCGGTACCTCGCGCAGTCGGGGCCACGGGACCCCAATAAGTCCGGGGAGACAGCAAAGAAGCCCCCAACGAGGCCGCCTCTCCGGGACTGGGGTCGGACCACGTGCCGGCCCGAGGGGGCTGCTGGAAGCTGGGCCAGGGCCACACCAAAACTAACGCGTCCCGATGACTCCCGGGGAAACTGAGGCGGAGGGGAGAGTCTGCCCAAGGTCACCAAGCTCGGGCCCAGAGTCGCCTCCCCTATTCGGGGTCCAAAAAAACCTGCAGCCGGAGAGTTCACCTGACTACCGTGCTCCTTGACAGGTCTCAGTATCCCCATCACGAAACAAAAACCAGGGGCTGGGCCGCGGGAGAGGCACCCGGGGCCTCGGTTTCCCAGTCCGTACAATGGGGCCGCGCCCCCTCCCCCCCTCAGGCCCCCTGCCGCGCGGCGGGCCCCCAAGCGCGCATGCGCGCCGGGCAGTACGCGCCCCCCTTGCCCAGCAGGCCCCCCGAAGGGGGGAGGGGCACTACGCCGGGCGGTACGCGCGTGGCTAGAGGAAGGACAGTCGCGCGTGGGGAGGCCGGCCTGCGAGCCACGCACGGAGGGACACTTACGGGGCGGCCTCCGCGGCCCGGGACACCGACCGACCGTTGGGCCCGCGGCTGCTCCTGGTCGTCGGGCGGCGGCGGCGTCTCCTCGGCGTCCTTCGGCCTCCGCCTCCTCCTCCGCCTCCTCCTCCGGCCCCTGCCCGTGCCCGTCCCCGTGTCCGCCGCCTCCGCCGCCCCCGAAGCGCCGGGGCCCGACTGTGAGGTCCCCACGGGGGGGCCTGGCAGCGCCCCAAGCTGGGGGGGTTGGGCTCATGGACATGCGGTACCTCGCGCAGTCGGGGCCACGGGACCCCAATAAGTCCGGGGAGACAGCAAAGAAGCCCCCAACGAGGCCGCCTCTCCGGGACTGGGGTCGGACCACGTGCCGGCCCGAG
>JAJPUD010005183.1:133438-158816 GCA_023553655.1 Myrmecobius fasciatus
CTCAGTAACTCACTTAACCCCAATTGTGCCCCCAAAAGGCAGGGGGTATAAGGGAGAGACATTTCAGGTTGTGGCTGGTCCCAAGGCTTCACTGATGGGTTCTCAGCACTACCCCTATCCCCATCCCAGACCTGGCAGGTCACAGCATCCCTGTGGCCCTGCACCTTAAGAGCTGGCTCATAGAAGTATAAACAAAAAACTAGAAAGGGCCCCAAAGGCCATTTAGAGGAGCCCCCTCATTCTACAGATGTGGAAACTGAGGCCCAAGTCCATGTCCCCTACCTGGAATCTATCCAAGTTACTGGATCTTTAAGAAACCTCTCTCTCCATCTCACCCCACAATCTGCTCTCCTGCTCCTGGACCTCAGGAACTTATGACTCAGCCTTTTTCACACACATCAACAGTCACCTGCTGCATGTCTCATCCCCCTTTACCTCACCTGTGACTCAGCTGTGATGGCAGCTTCCCATCGTTCCCAGGAACGCAGTTTCACCAGAATATTAATGCTATAATGATGATCTTTGGTGCTGGGAAGCAGCTTGGGGTAGCCAAAAATGACACCACGCACTCTTCCCCAGACAATCCAGCCTTGTTTCTCTTCTTCAGGTCTGAGCCCCGCTCACTATGCAACCACGGTGTCAGTCCACGGCCCACTCTTGGGGCCCAACATCTCATAATCCGGGCAATGAGGGTCTTTTGTCCACTTGGTGTGTCCTGTGTGGTTGGTCAAGCCAAACTCTTTGGCGTGATTATGGATTCATTATGGAGGCCTGAAGTGTTCCATCACTTGTCACCGTGTCCTCTCCAAACAGGAGCACTTTCCTTAGAGATCCGAAGGCACGAAATAGAGAGCTCAGTGGCTTTGCCCAATATTGGTGACCAAGTTTTAGGCCAATCAGGAATTAGTGGTAATACTCCACCCGATCTCGGAGTCGTAAGGGACCTCCCTGGCAATTATGGCAATCCAAGCCATATCTGACCGAGAACTCAGTGATATCCCCAAGTGATTGTCCAGTCTCTGAAGACCTCTGGTATGGAGGAGTCTATTATGCTCTAGTAGAGTTCTATTGCCGATCTCTAGCCTTAATCTGCCCCTTTGTGACTTCTGCCCATTGCTGGATTCCCAGCCTCCTTGGCTGGTGTCCCCCAGGGTACTTCTTAAGTCCGGACAGAGTCACTGTCCCTCCAGGTGGGAGGAGAAGCTTGTGTTCATAAATTTAAAGCTAAATAGTTCTTGGCTAAGGGCCCTGGAATTAAAAAAAAAGTCTTGTATCCCCCTCATTGTTTTGTAAAAGACTGTTTTTAACAACTTAACAGTAAGATGCATTTCTCTAAGATATTCTTATTCCTTCTTTCCTTACATCCAAGGGGTGGCTTAGATAGTAAGGCTGTGGCCTGCTGTGTGTTGTACATCATCAGTGGGGTTCTAATTTGGGGAAATTTATGAAATTGTATATTTTATAATATATGTGAACTAATATCTCAGAATTTAGACCTGAAAGGGAGGCTCTCATCCAGACTCCCATTGTATGGTTGAAACTGAGGTCTATAGAAATGAAGGGATTTGCCTAAAGTCACACAGAGTAAAAACAGAAGTGGACAGTTTGGGGAGCTGAGTCTACAACTGGCCTTGTCACCTACAGGTTTTTTTTTTTTTTAATGTCCTGAGTACTTTTTTATCCTATCTGTCCATCTCGTTCTTCCTTCCTATGAGGAAAGGCATGTCCCAGGCTTAAAAACCTGCCTGAGAGAAACCCAACGCAAGGCTGGCAAGATGAGCCCTTATTCTTTAACAACTCCAGATCCAGACATTAATTCACTGCCGGCTAGTTCTGCCTCTTGGCCAATCTCAAAGTTCAGAGCCAAGTTCTGGAAAGGGCACCTCTGTGTGCAGTTATGCAGTAATATCCGCCTGGCCCTTGGGCTTGGCTGCTTGCAGGGACACGATTGCAAACTGGGAGGCGGTGGCTCCTTGAGATGCTGTATTATTAAAGCTGTTGTTGTAAGTCGGGGTGCCAGCAAGGGTGTCATTCAGACCAGTTTGGCAGGAATGAGGAGGGTGCTGGAACAAAGCATGAAAATAAAGAAGTGGGTTGTTAAGGAGAAAGCACACAGAACCTTACTCTACCTGCTCCAGCTGTCAGAGACACAGCAAGGTGGAACCTGGATCTGCAGGAAGCCCACAGGAGGTGTCCTTCCACAGTGTTTGAGGATCAGGAAAAGAGGATCATCAACATGGGGCTGACAGTCTGGGACTGGGAGTTGAGAGCCCTGGGTTCAAGCGCTGAATCCTCTACATACTGACTCTGTGCCATTGAATGACACTGAGTCTTGTTTTAGAATCAGTTTTCTCATCTTCAGAATGAAGACATGAGACTCTTTGAGATCATCTATGCTAGGGACAGCTGGATGGAGCAGTGGTTAGAGCACCTGGCTCCTCTTCCAGGGTTCAAATCTGGCCTCAGACACTATCTGGGTGATCCTGGACAAGTCACCTAACTTTGTTGGATTCAGTTTTCTTATCTGAAAGATAAGAGAAGAAATGGCAACACAAGCCAGAAAACCCCAAATGGGATGGCAGAGAGTCAAACATGTCTGAAAACAAGTGGGCAATAACTTCAAATCCTAGGATCAATCCAACTTCCTCACTGACCCCCAGAAGCCAGTAGTGGAGCTAATAATTTCCATTTCTGAAATGCTTTGAGACTTATCAAACCTTTCCCTCACAATTGCCTTGGCAAATAAGTAGTTTCTCTCTCTTACTTGCCCAAGGTCATATAGTCAAAAAGTCTTGATTGATTGTCAACAAGCATTTATTGAGCACCTACAGAGTACCAGGAACTGTGCTAAATGATCTGGACACAAAGAGAGGCAAATCAGTTCCTGCCCAGAAGGAGCCCCCTATCTCAAGGACTACATCCAATTAGAAATTGTTGAACTCTGGTCTTCAGCCTCTAGAACTGCTGCTGTCCACTTCACAAGTGCTCTCTATCCTCCCCACCCCCACACAACCTTTCCCTGGTTTGGATCAAAGGAAGAACTTTTTAGCTCTTTTAAGGGCAACTATGGTAAGGATGACGATCGCCCTGTCACAGCAAAGGCTGGGTGTTCAGCAAGCCCTCACACCAGGTTTAGGTTGCCTCTAAGGGTTGCAACATGCTTTTACGGACGGCCACAGACAAAATAAATTAAGGATCTGCTTTTCAGGCACTGGCCTAAATGAACAAATGGCCAACAGCTGCCTGCCAAGTCTGGAGTTAAATGGGCGATAACATAGCATGGAACTGTTCAAAGGTGGGAAGACCATTAGGAGAGATGGAGATGACAAGCCATGGGGAATTTCCTATTTACAATCTCTTTTTATGTGAGGCAGTGAGTCAGTAAATAGAGGCCCGGTCCTGGAAGCAAGGAGACGAGTTCAAATCCAGCCTCAGACACTGCCCAGCTAAGTGGCAAGGCCACCTTGGTCTCCTCATCTGTCTGATCGTCTTCTAGGGTCCTTGTGAGACTCAGATGAGATATCTGTAAAGTATCTGGTAGGTATCCAGCAGGTGCCAAAGAAGGATTTTTGCTCTTTCTTACATTTAGAAATTTTTAAAGCCCTTTACATGCAATTGAGCTTCATGGCAATTTCACAAAATTGAGTATTTTCATTTTTTAGAAGAGATAATAAGAGTATATGGATAAATGTTTAACAGCCAGCTTTCCGGGGGGAGGGGGGGAAGAAGGCAAGGTGTACTCTGTTTAATCGGTATTAACCCTTAAGTCTAGATACTATCGAACAGCCTTGGTGATCCAGTTGAGTTCTGAGGCTTCTCTAATTCTAAAACTGGAATGGAAACATTAAGGATTTGAGAAGTCCAGGATCTGGCAGGTTCCTCCAGAAGCCTGGGTCCCCAGCCAGCAGCTCCCTTCTCATCTCGATCTTTTCCTGTGCTTTCTAATCTCTGGGTCTCTGCCCTTGCCAACCCCCATGCCAGACATGCCAGCCTAAGGTAGCACCTTCCTCTGACCCCTTGGCCTCTTCCACTTGGTCACTCCTCCCCACTTCAGAGCTGCTTGCATCCCAACCCTTCTCCCAGGTGGGAGGCAGGTGACATTTCCCCTTGAGGACAGACTGATGTATGGAGCAGTCATCCTCAGCCAGGCTGAATATACGGAGGCTCTTAAGGGACATATGTTGGCCCTGTTTGCCCGGTTTACTGAATCTTCCTAACAAGAGCTAGGAATGTCTAGCGTAGAGAATCAAGGAGGAGGGGAAGAGGGTAACAGCAAGGGAAAGTGGGTAACAGCAAGGGAAAGTGCCCTCTACCCACAAGGCATTAGGCTGTGTTCTGTTGGCCCCAGGGAGTCAAATTATGACTAGGCAAATTAAAAAAAAAAAAAAAAAAAAAAAAAAAAAAAGGTTTTTTTTAAAGAAAAACTTTCTAACCTTCTCTCCCAAAGGAAATGGGCTGCCTGGGCTCAGAAGGCTGAGCTGGAAAGATCACTAGGTCAAACCCCTCAAAAGTCTGTTAGAAGCAGGGGTTTCCACTCAGGTCCTCTGACTCAAGGCTTTTCCCTCTCTAAATGGGGTCTCTTTCACAGGGGTCTTTAGGCCTCAGATGAAGAAGTGAGGGACACCTGTCACTTCTGGGGTGTAGGTGGGCTCCCCCATGGGACCTTGCAGTGATGGACAGGGCTTAGGGCATGTCACCACAGGCTCTGCCAGGTTTGTCCTCCATCCCCAAGAACTCTCTTTTGTCCCTACTGAGTCCTTCTCTATAGTTTTCACCTTCATTCCCCCATTGCTCCAAGGATCTGAGGAGACGGGAGCCCACAACCTGAGGGGGCTGAGCTGGGCTTCCAGCATTATCATAATTATCCCATGGCTAGTAGTCCGATTATACCCTTTCCTGGACTCCCCTCTCCCAGTTCTAGGTTTGCCCCAGGGTCTCCAGTTCCTGATTCTAGCTCAGCAGGAAAAGGATTAGGATTAGCTGGCACTAATCTAAGGTCTTTAACAATCCCCTCATTTGAAACAGGAGGAAATTTCTTGTAGCCGCAGGGCATCGATTAGCGCCTGGCACACAGTAGGAGCTCGGGTGACAGCCGGATTGGCACTCAGCTCCCAGACTCCAGATGCCTGGCTAGCCTTTTGCCTTGGGCTGCGCATCCCAAGTGAAGTCAAGGTCTCTCTCCCTGCCGGGCCGCGTCTCTCCAGCTGCTGGGTGAGAGCCCTTTGGCCCGCTGGCCAGACTCCAGGTGTAATCATTAACTCAGCCCAGCCTCAGGCTCAGGGCTGCCCCTCGATGCCCACAGCACCTGTTGGCCAGAGCTTGCGAGTGATGAGGGAGGAGGAAGAAAGGCCGCCATGTCCCAGGGATGCAGCGCCCTCCAAGCTCCGGCTGCGGAGGGAGTTGGGGCTGGCCAGCTGCGTGTCCCTGATCACGGGCTGCATGATCGGCGCCGGCATCTTCATGAATCCCCAGCTCGTTCTCTACCACATGGGGAGCCCCGGCGGGAGCCTGCTCATCTGGGCTGCCTGTGGCCTCCTGGCCACCCTGGGGGCTCTGAGCTATGCCGAGCTGGGCACCCTCATCAAGGAGTCCGGCGGGGACTACGTCTACATCCTCAGGACCTTCGGACCCTGCCCCGCCTTCCTGGTGACTTACGTGTCCACGTTGCTGGTCAGACCCGCTGGGATTGCGGCCATCGCCTTGACCTTTGGGGAGTACGTGGTGGCGCCCTTCTACCCCGGCTGCTCTTCGCTGCCCGAGGTGCTGGTGAAATGCGTGGCCGCCGCCTGCATCCTGATCCTGGCCTTGGTCAACTGTCGGAGCGTGAGGCTGGCCGCAGGGCTCATGAACGTGTGCACGCTGGCCAAGGTCCTAGCGCTGCTGGTCATCGTGGGCGGAGGGCTCTGGGTCCTGGCCCGCGGGCACGCAGCAACCACGCTCCGGGGCGCCTTCGCCGGCACCACCCAGCAGCTGGGGAGCATCAGCATCGCCTTCTACCAGGGACTCTGGTCCTTTACTGGCTGGAACAACTTGAATTTCGTGATGGAAGAGCTCAAAAACGCAGAAGTGAGTGCCCTTCCTCGTCTCTGGGGGGGGGGCACACACAGGCATGATTCCTAAAGGGAGGGGGGGTGAGCTACAGAGCCGGGCAGGAGGGTCAGAACTGGGCAGGAGGGACAGAGCTGGACAAGAAGGACGGAGCTGGGCAGGAGGGACAGAGCTGAGCAGGAGCGACGGAGCTGGGCAGGAGGGACAGAGCTGAGCAGGAGCGACGGAGCTGGGCAGGAGGGACAGAGCTGGGCAGGAGGGACAGAGCTGGGCAGGAGGGGCAGAGCTGGGCAGGAGCACAGAGCTGGGCAGGAGGGGCAGAGCTGGACAAGAACGACGGAGCTGGACAAGAAGGACAGAGCTGGGCAGGAGGGACAGAGCTGGGCAGGAGCACAGAGCTGGGCAGGAGGGGCAGAGCTGGGCAGGAGGGTCAGAGCTGGGCAGGAGGGTCAGAACTGGGCAGGAGGGGCAGAGCTGGGCAGGAGGGACAGAGCTGGGCAGGAGGGACAGAGCTGGGCAGGAGGGTCAGATCTGGGCAGGAAGGACAGAGCTGGGCAGGAGGGACAGAGCTGGGCAGGATCTCATAGGGTGATCCCATCTTACATTCTGAGCCTTTAGAGGCCCTCTCATAAACTGTTCATTTAATTCAGTGTTCTAAGGGAAGTCTTTCTCCAGGCATTGAGATAGTGAAGAGCTATCACTTGAGCACCTACTGTGTGTATGGCAGGGTCCTCCCAGCACATATTATAACAGGAAGCAGTTGGGTAGTCCTGTGAGGTCGGCAAAGCATTTTATGTCATCTTATTTCATCCTCACAACAACCCTAGATGCTAATATGGCTCCATTTTGTAGAAAAGAAAATTGAGGTTGAGAAAAATGAAATGGCTTTGATTAGAGTCCCACAATTTAAGGGGTTCCCTGAAGACACACCTACCACTGCCCCCCTACATTTTACTCCCAGCAACATGAGAGGCTCTCTTATCTCAGAGAGCCCCAATGTGGGTGTTGGGGGGTGAGGTGGGGACAACTCAAGTAGGTGCACAGATAAGGAGGCTATAAGGCAGGGTGAGGCATGAGAGCTTTGTTTTGTGCCACTGGATGGATAATGAGAGGAGGCCCTGCTCTCTGGCAGCTTCCCCAGAACTGTCAGTCAACAAACTTCCAGGACAGCTGGCCATCGTTCTAAATGCTGGGGATGCAAAGAGAAGACGTAGGAGCTCTCATCCTAACAGAGGGGAAGGGGGCTGGATACGGCCTGGAAGATAATTCAACATCAAAAAGATGAGGAGGGATTGTATCACACTGGGAAGGACAGTCTGTGCCAGTGGACATAGGTGGCAGAGGAGAGGAGAAAATAGCAAGGAGCGACAGCGACTTTGTCTGGCTCGTTCTGCAGAAGAGAAATGGGAAGCTGGGAAGAAGGGCTTTGGAAGGCTGAGGGGCCCTAGTTTGTCTGTCTTAAAAGCAAGGTCCTTTCCAACCCAGAATTCCAACTCATTTTTAAAAGCCAGCTAAGCAGTGGGCCAGGAGAACCCTGGGAGGAAGGGGAGAGGTTCTGCCTTTCGGGGGCGCTTCTCACTCCGGTTCCCCAAGGCTGGCTTTTGTAGCACTGAGTAGGGCAGCAGGAAGAGCCCCTGCCTCCTGCTAGCTTTCCTAGCATCCCTGGGAGCTGGACTGGTCCAGCCCTGCCATCCTCCCATGCCCCCTTCCCAGGGGATGTGACTGCCAGGGCAGCAGCTGATTGGGTACAGGCTAGGAGTGAGCTCTGGGAGCCTGCTGGGAAGCAAAAGTGCCTCAGTTCTCTCAATGACTCGGAACACTAATACTCTCATAGGTGTGATGAGGGCCATTCATGGGAAGGCTTGGAAATGCTTTAAGTCCAAGGGGAGGGGAAGTAGTGTGAGGGAGGGGAGATGGGGGAGGAAGAGGGGACACTATAATTGTTGTAATGACTTTATTCCAGGGAACCTGGGAAATGAAGATGACTTGAAGGCCCTGGGCAGGGACACCTCCCCTCATTTGATCACCTGGAAAGCAGACCTTTGCCCCTAACTCAGGAGACTTTAATAAAAAGACTGATCTTGGAGGGAAAGAGAAGGGAGCCACTCCTTCTGGGTCAGACCTCCCCTCCCCCTTTGCATCCCCTCCTCCCTCCTGGGCCCCAGGGGTCCCAAGGGAGGGGCTGTAGCTCGGCTCCATGATGCCCTGGGGACTCCCCTGAATTCCTCCTGGGCTGAGGAAGCAGTTAACCATTGACCCAGAGAGTGCTTGCCAAGCCAGCTGCCCTTGACCTCCCCTCCACTTCTAGGAATCCAAAGCTCAGCTCAGTGTGAAGGGAAAGCCTTCTCTATTCCCACAGCTTCACCCAATTAGCTTGGATTGTTTACTTACCATCCCAATCGGGAGCATTTCTGGAGTATCTTTTTATTAGCTGATTTATTCTTAATTCTATCTGTGACCACACCCCTACCCGACCCAGTCGGTAAATGGTTAACCAACCAAATGTACCCTGGAGGGATCTCCAAGTTTTATCTCCATTATTCACATTTCCCCCTTCACTTTCTCCAGTCTAGGCCAGGAACTCCACAAAGCAACCCCGGACTGGGCATGTTGGTCAGTTTTCAGGGTGTAAAATTGGAACTGAGCTCCAGCCGGTGCCCGCTGTCTGCAGGGCGCACCTTGCCCTTCTCCCGCCTGTCCTGACCAATATCCAACAGCCCTTTCTTCTCCTCCTCTCTTCCCCAGTTTCTCTCCCCTTCCCTTCCTCTTCCCTCCACCTGACACTGCTTTGAATCCAGGGCTCTTTGTCTTCAGGTAGGTTCACATGCCCACTACCCCCTCTCTGCCCTGAGCATTGGGTCATTGAAGCAGGTGAGAAAGTCCATTCAATTACACCTGCATTAAACATCTTTCTGGGAGCTCAGGGTGCCACAGTAAAGGGCTGGTCTGGCACCTTTATTTTTTGGAGCTCAGCTGAAGTTCTGATGTTGCCACGTGGCCATCTCTACCAGCAGCTCTTTTACAGAATCACAGAATCTGACAGTTGGAGGGGACCCTGATGTTTATGGCCCCCGTTTAGTCCAGCTTAAGCAGGAAGAAAGGAGAGAGGGAGGGAGGAGGAAAAGAAGGGAGGGAAAGAGGGAAGAAAGGAAAGAAGGGAGGAAAAGAGAAAAGGAGTAGGGAGAAGAGACGTGAGTGAGGGGGGGAAAGGAAGGAAAGAAAGGAGGAAGGGAAGGAGAAAGGAAGGAAGGAAAAAAAGAAGGGATGAAGGAAGGAAAGGAGGGAAGAAGGGAGGAATCCTCACTGATTTCCCCAGGCAGGAAGTTCTGGAGCCTGGGCTCAGCACTTCTGAGGGAGGGAGATGGACATCACCCCCAGGAAGCTCATTCTACTTTGGGAATGTTATGGGTGGTCAAGGATCTCTCTCTGACCTGCAGCCTCAAATGGCTTCTTTGCATTTCCCCTCATGGCTCCCAGTCTGTCCCCCACTCCCCACCCCGGGGCTAAGCAGGCCCAGACTAATCTCCAGCAGGAGAGCCTGCAGGTATTTGAGGTCAAGGTCCTTCTCCAACCAATGCCCACCAGGGGGACTCTCCACTATCCCTCCAGCTGCTTCCCCCACCATCAACACCTCCTTCTCCCCCCCCCCACTCTCCTGGCTACTGAACAGTTTTTTCCTAAACAATAATGTCCAGAACTGAAGATCCCTCTCTGGAAAAGGTGCAAAAGGAGTTCAAATCATTAGGACTTTGGAGAACTTCTTCCTGAAGCTGTGGCTCTCTAAGCCCCCCAGGGAAGGCAGGGCTAGGGCTACATCATCTCGGTCTACCCTTAGCACAAAGACTGGGGATTTTCCACGCACCCGGAAGGCCCAGAAGAAAATGCTTGAACATTAAGAATCCACCCAAGGGTGGGGGAGGGCACTGAGTCACCTTTCTGTTTCCCTCTGCAGAAGAATCTGGTCCGGGCCATAGTGATCTCCATCCCCCTGGTCACTGGTCTCTACATACTTGTAAACCTGAGCTACATGGTGGTCATGAGTCCCAGTGACATCAGCTCCTCAGGCGCTCTGGCCGTCACCTGGGGGTGAGCAGCAGCCACCGGGGTCCTTCCAGGCTCCAGAAAGAATTACCTGCTATTGGCTAAGATCAAGGGCCAAAGGGCCATGACTCCCATTATTCAGAGGTGGAAACACCCAGAGAAGGAAAAGCCTCTTCCCCATGTCCCTTCCCTTCTCCACGGGCTCCCAAGACCCTTTCTCCAGTCCCCGTCCAGGATTCCTAGTACAGACTGGGAAAGGGTCAGAGGAGGAAAGTGACCAGCCCCAGCTTGCAAGGGCCAGTGTCCTGTGACCTTCTCCTGTCCTTCTGATGAGGTCTCCCCTGTTAAGTGTGGTTAATCAATCCCTGGGGCAAGCTGGATGAAGGCTGGGATAGAGATCACTTTAGCTCCACTGTCCCACCCCCTGGGGAGGTCCTCCAGTCTGAAATCCAAGTTGTCCCAGCCTCTGCGGAGGTCTCCAGCAGCCTTACCTTGCCAGGGCCTGTCAGGAATCCCAGTCAGGTCCCTATAAAATCTACTTATGGGCCACCCCATGGCTGTCCCTCTCCTTTGGGTCAGTCCACCATAGCCCTCTGCCTTGTGGTGTCTTTCCCCTTCCCCTCCCGCCCCCCCCCAACTCCACCCTACTTCTCCTTACAGCTAACTCTTTTAGGGGGTTAAGTCCTTTTTTAGCCTGCAGCTAAGAGCAGGCCCCAGCCTCAGGGGGGGCTCCATGGGTAATTGTGAGCTCCCCGGAGCTCTCCCCCTCTATTTCATATTTGCCATTCCCGGGGTCTATTGTATCCCTCCATTTTGTCTGTAACCTCTTCCCTAAAAAAAAAAAATCTACTTTTTGCCAAAGGGAATGACCATGGAGAGTTCTTCACATGAAGTCAGCTTCTTGGGGAAGGAGTCAGGGCAGATTGCAGGCAGGAGTGCAAATGGCAGCCAGCTCTGGCTTTGGATTTTTCTTAGCCTCAGTTTCCCCCTCTTTAGAAACAGTAATCCTGGATTTCACAGACTTGTAAGGAGTCTTCAGGAAAATAGCACTTAGAAAAGTGCCCCCAGCCCCCTGCAGCCCCTGCCTGCAAGTATGGCATCAGTCCCTACAATGGCATATGGACTGAGTGCCAGCCAGGAGTCTGGGAGACCTCCCTGGCTTCAAATCTGGCTCCAGACACTTCCTAGCTTTGTAAACTTGGACAAGTCACTCCACCTTGCCTCAGTGTCCTTAACTCTACAATGAGCTGGAGGAAGACGTGGCAAAGTGTCTGCCAGGAAGAGCCCACAAGGGGTGACTGAAAGGACTGAGCTACACCAGCCACCAAAGGCCTGGCCCTGCCCCAGCTGCTTAAAGGAATCCCAAAACCCAGGACTGGCCCCTGCCCGGGGTGGGGGAGTGGGATTACAGTTTGCTCAGGCCAGAGCAAATTAAGCAAGGAGAAGGACAGATCCAGCTGGGCTTGTGTTGCTTTTCTTGCCCTTTGTGTTTTCCCAGGAATCAGATCCTGGGAGATTGGGCCTGGCTGGTGCCCGTGTCAGTGGCACTCTCAACTTTCGGGTCAGCCAATGGAGGGTTTTTCAGCGGGAGCCGCATGTGCTACGCTGCCGCCAGGGAAGGACACATGGTAAGGAAGGACCCCACCATTCATCTCAAGGGGCTTCTTCCTGTGCCCTCATCAAGTTCCCTTCCCCTGATCCTGACGCTGCAGCTTGGGCCGGTCCAGGAGCCTTGTGCCCGCCAAGAGGAAGCCCAGTTGCCCCTGCCCCTTGTGATTGTCCTCCCAGAAGGTCCCTCCCTGCCAGTGGCTAACACCCTTCTTCCTTGTGCTGTGACTTCCAGCCAAGCATCCTGTCCATGGCTCACGTCCGGCATCTTACCCCTTCTCCGGCCCTGACGTTCACATCCGTGGTGGCTCTGATCATGATCATCCCAGCAAACTTCAGCAGTATTGTCAACTTCTGCAGGCAAGGGAGGAGGTCCTTCTCCTGCTGGGACCTTGGGGAGCCGGGCAGGCAAAGAGGGCCAGGAAACAAAGCTGGGAGGATCTCCAGCGACAAAGAGGGAAAGAAGGGAAAGTGCTGTCCAAAGGCCTAGAAGCTTGGGATTCGGCCACAGGTCTCTGCCACCTGAGGCCCTGCCCCTTCCTCTACCACTGGACTGTTCTGCCTCCTGCAGGGTCAATGAGGAGAGTCAAAAAGAGGGGGAGGGTGGGTGCCAAAACCTTTCTTAGGACAAGTCAAGTGAGCAAATGTAAGGATAAATGTTTTACAATTGGGCTCAAAAGAGCAACCTCATGCTTACAAAATGGGGGGCAGCCTGGGAGGCGGCAATTTGTCTAAATAAGGTCTTTGGGTTCCAGTGGATCTTAAACTCAGTTTGACCACTAGTCAAAAGATTGAATACAAGCCTGAGCTATCTGTCCTGAGGAGTAGGATTCCCAGGAATAAGGGTGGGGAGATCCTGGAGGCTTCACTGGTGCTAGCCAGGGTCCTGAAAAGCTTGACTGGAGGCTGAGGAGGATGGGTGTGGGGGCTTTGCTGGGATTGGATGCTGGGGTATTGCCTCCGATGCTTCTGCCCATCTCTCTGCAGGAGAGGAAGGAGCCGAAGCAGGGGTAGGGGCAGAGGTAGCTGGGGCAGGGGCAGAGGTAGCAGCAGCAGGGACAGAGGTTGCAACAGCAGAGGCAGAAACAGCAGCAAAGCAAGACCTAGTATTTTTTTAATACATTTTATATTTTTTATACATTTTACATTATTACATTATACATTATACATTATACATTTTATACAGAGGCCAGAAAGGCTCACTGAGGGGAAAGGTCTTGCCCAGAGTCACAGAGCTTGGCAGGAGCAATGGTCATAGCCAGAGCCATGCCCCTAAGGAGAGCTGATGTTTTATGTGACCCCATGCTTTCCTCTTCTCTGGGTTGGCTAAAGGAGAAATGACTTGAGAATCAGCCAGTGGGCATCCCTGGCACATTGTCAGCCCCCACTCCCTCCCTCTCTGAATGTGGGCCATATTCAAGGTAGGGAATAAAGTATATTCTCTCTTAGCTTTATAATATGGATGATTCATGGAACTACAATCAGCTGCCTCCTTTACCTGAAAGTTAAGAAGAAAGACTTGCCAAGATCATACAAGGTAAAGTGAGTCAGTACTGACCATGTATATACATTTACAAGCACAAAGATATACAGACCCTGCCCTTGAGGAGTTTAAATTCTAATGAGGCAGAAAAAGAATGGCCTGGGGTGAGAACTTGTGGGGAGATCCAGGGAATCAGCAGCAGAGCCAAGAGAGGAACAAAAGATGGCTGGCATGGGCCCTCTGTCAAATTGGAGGTTGGAAGACCTCACCCATGAGAAAAGGGGGACGGGCTTGAGGCCCCTTTTGTTTACATCAGGCTTTTCTCTACCCCATTTGGTGGCTAGCTATTAGCTTGGTATGATCCCCTGGTGTCTTCTGTCTTGGGGTCACAGGTCCTTGAGCTCTCCAGGAAAAAACAGGGTATTGAGGCTAGGCAAGGGATTGAGTAGGCAAAGGGAAGAGCTCAGCTGAGAGAGCTTCCAGTTCTGCTGAGATTTCATGAGCATGGAAGCCAGAGCTATCCAGCAACCCTGGTATGGGCCATGGGGGTCTTCGGTCATAGTTGTTTATAGTTGGATTATACTTTGGAGACCAGGGATCAGCCTGGCAGGATAGGGAGAGGCTGACCAAAACTTAAGTCAATAAGCCAGATGGTGGAGTAGTTATGGGTGGGTGGATGGGTAGGGGGGCAGGAATTCTGTAACCAATAAACTTTAGCTGATCCAACAGTGATCTAACAAACATTTAGTTAAGGTGAGTTTTGGACTAACTCTATGAAGCCCCTAGGCATGATGAAGGCAAAGACTTCATCTTCCTCATCCAGGGTGAGTTCAGAGAAAGACTTACTTATCTGATCTTCTCCTCTTCCTCTCTTCCTACCTCTTCTGATTCCAGAAGAGGAAGCCCCCAGCTTTACCCACCACTCTAGAAATTACAATCCAGTTTTCATCTGTCAATAAAAGGAGATCCCAGATCCCATTTTAGATCCTTTGTCTCTTGTGAGATCTGTGGGGTCATTAGCAAAAGCCAAACACAATCTGTGGAAATTTTTCAAAGTTAGTGTTAGTTCTGAGAGCCATTGGATGAACTGAAATGACATGAGGTAAGAGTCTCCTGGGAAAAGGAGACCCAGCTTCTCGTTTCCAGCTCTGTGAAATGGGGACTGGGCTAGGCTGATGATGGCTGGAGTGTCATGTGATGACCAGTGATTGGCGCCTTTTTCCCCAAAGGTTCCTATCATCATCCCAGTCATTGTGCTGCTGGCTGCCATCTACCTGGTCCTGGCGCCTATCATTGACCAGCCACAGCTGGAGTTCCTTTACGTCTTCTTGTTCATGCTCAGTGGCATTGTGGTGTATTTCACCATCATTTACTTCCACTACCAGCCCCGGGTCTTGCAGGTGATCACAGAACAACTCCAGCTCTTGCTAGAAGTGGCTCCAACCATAAAGAATGTGGACTGAAGGCTGCTGGGCTCTTTTTCCTATCTTGCCATTTTTATTTTCTATTGTGAACTTAGTGAATGTGGACAATTCAGCATACAAAGAATAATAATAATTTTAAAAAGACTATATATGAAATTGTGAACTTTTGTTACATATAATTTGGTTGGGGTGTGTGTGTGTATACATATTAAATGTCATAAAAACTTCCCTGCTCATCTGAGCTTCTATTTTCTTCAATAAATTTTTAAATGGTTCATTGATGGTTTTCTATATTTTCTTCATTTGTTGCATCAGGATGACCACCTGCCATGATGTCCCTTTCCTCCCTTACCCCCCTTAATATCATCATGCAGGGACCAGTCTCTCCATTTCTATTGGTCAGGATCTTAGAGCAAAGCTAAATTTCCTTTCAGGAGGAGAGGAACAGGAGGAGGTACCACAATGGAGTTCCTACTGAGCAAACATGTTTGTCACAGCATCAGTTTCCAGCTACCATCTCTCCTATATCAATTAACCAACTGATCTTTCCTTACTATTAATGCCAAATCACCAAGTAGCTTTCACAGAGATATTATCTGAGGAAGTATGGCAAAAAACAAAGGATGTCTTCCCAGCATGCAAATTAACATGCATCAATATTATATCTCATGTCCTTCATTAAACTGGAAGGTCCTTGAGAGCTAAAACTGTGTTTTGCCTTTCTAAGCCCTTAGCAAAATAGCTGGCACATAGCAGTTGCTTGATAAATGTTTATTGATTAACTACTTTTTGACTGCAAGGTCTCATTTCTAAGATAAATATGGAGTTGATTGAAATTATAAGAATCAGAACTGTTTTCCAATTGATAATTGATAAAGAATACAAACAGGTAGTTTTCATGAAATTCATGCTATCAGCCATATTTTTAAAAAATACTCTAATTTACAAATAATTAGAAAAATGCATATTCTACTTCTACCCCTAAGATTGGTAAACTTGACCAAAAAAGAGAAAATGACAAATGCTAGAAGGTCTGTGGCAAAATAGGGACATTATTGGTGGAATTGTGAACTGATCCAATCATTCTGGAGAACAGTTTGGAACTCTGCTAAAAGAGTTATAAAACTGTACATAGCCTTTGATCCAGCACTGGATCAAAGACCTCCCACTGCTAGGTCTATAGTCCAAACTCATCCAAAAAAAGGGAAAAAGAACCTATATGTACAAAAATATTCATAGCAGTTCTTTTTGTGATGGTAAAGAATTAGAAACTGAGGAGATACCTATCCATTGGGAAATGACTGAACGACATATTATAATGACTGAACGATTTATATTATAATGACTGCATGACTTATGTGAATGAGTTAGAATGTGCCAAAAGAAATTGTGAAAGAGTTAGCTTCAGAGAAACCTAGGAAGACTTGAATGAATTGATGTAGAAAGAAGTGAGCAGAACCAGGAAAACAATAATATTGTAAAGACAAATCAACCTCTTAAAAATAATAGCTTTTTATTTTCAAAATACGTGCAATGATAGTTTTCAACATTCACCTTTGTAAAACCTTGTGTTCCAAAATGTTTTCTCCCTTCCTTTTCTCCACTTCTCCCCTAGACAGCAAGTAATCCAATATATGTTAAACATATTTCCACATTTATCGTGCTGCACAAGAAAAAATAAATCAAAAAGGAAAAAAATAAGAAAAAACATAGGCAAACAACAATAAAAAAGTGAAAATATTATGTTGTGATCCACATTCAGTTCCCATAATCCTTTCTCTGGATGCAGATAGCTCTCTCCATCACAAGTCTGTTGGAACTGGCCTAGATCATGTCATTATTGAAGAGTACCATCCATCAGAATTGATCACCATATAATCTTGTTGTTGCCATGTACAATGATTTCCTGGTTCTGCTCATCTCCCTCAGCATCAGTTGATGTAAGTCTCTCCAGGCCTCTCTGAAATCATCCTGCTGGTCCTTTCTTATGGAATGATAATATATTTTAACATTCATATGCCATAACTTATTCAGCGATTTCCTGACTAACACACTTGCAGCAAGGTTTTGTTTTTCTTGCTTTCTCAATGAGAGGATAGAGGGAGAGATGAATGAGAAAAGATGGACTTTCATTTTACTTAAAAAAAACCCAACATTTTTTTTAAAAAGAAAAGGTATGGCAATATCCCTTCTCCCTTCTCCCCAGAAAGAAACAAAGCACAAATACCCTTTGACCCAGCAGTCTCACTACAGAGCCTGTATCCCAAAGAGACCATAAAAAAGGAAAAATGACCCATATGGGCAAAAATATTTGTAGCAACTCTTCTTGTAGTGGCAAGGCCTAGAAATGGAGTGGTTGCCCATCAATTGGGGAATGGCTGGGTAAGACGTGGTCTATGAAGGTGACGGAATATTATTACTCTATGTGAAATGATGAGCAGGCTGATTTCAGAAAAGCCTGGGGAGACTTAGACAGCCCGATGCTGAGTGATGCAGAGGTGAAATCCACAAGAGATGTTGCAGAGGTGAAATCCACCAGAGATGCTGCAGAGGTGAAATTCCCAAGAGATGCTGCAGAGGTGAAATTGACATGCCTTGGTACCATATTGGATGGGGGTGAGAGAGTAAAGAGTCCATGTTGCCCTGTTTGGAAAGCCATCGAGATGATGAGGGAGGTTCATAACCTGTTTGCAGGAGAAGAGTCAATGATTGACTCGAGTTGCTCAACTGGAAGGGGAATGAAGGAAAGGGAAACATGGAAGAGATGGCAGAAGAGTAAAGTGATGAGAAAGGAAGAATGAGTGGCAGCCAGAGGACAGGCAGCTGGATGGTAGCTCACCAATGTCACCCTCTGGTGTTGAGTATTGAGCAGGACAGGCAGACCTGGGCACGGATGGAGTTCCAGTACTTGCCTTGGGTCCTTCCAACCACAAGGTCCATCACTGAATATAGGGGCCCTACAACAGCTACAGCACTGCCTCTGAAGCAGTCTATTGTCAACTTAGAATTTTCTCATCATTATCTAGTTTTTCTTCACCAATGTGGAGCTAGAAGAGATCTTGATGAACATCTTGTCCAATCCCATCATTTGACTGAGGAAGAAACTGAGGCTGAGAATGGAAAAATAATTTAGAGGCAAGATTTAAATCCTGATCCTCTAGCCCCGGGGCATGCTCTCCTCTGAGACCAAGTCAAACCAGCCTTGAGCCTTTTCCACATGACAGCCCTTTACCTATTTAAAGATTGTATCATATCCCCAATTCTTCTCTGGCCTGGACATCCCAATGTCAATCAACAAGCATTCACTCAGTACTTTACACGGGTCCAGGCACTAGTTATGTGAAGACATGAAGTAACCCCTGTCTTCAAAGCACCTGCAATCCCTTCAGCTCGTCCGGGCTTATCATTATTACCCCAAGGCCCCCCCAGTTCATGCACTGACCTCTTTTCTAACCTGTGGCTCCAAAACCGAACACAATCCCCAGCTGTGGCTAGGCCCCAGGACAAGCAAGAGCTGGGATTTTCCCTGGAGCTTCCACCTGTCAGATGAGAGCCTGGAGCACAGAAGGTCAGGTAATCTGTCCACAGATAGAGGCCCTCTGGGGCTTCTTCTGTAAGAGCTCCCATCTTGGGTCCTAGACCTCTACACTTAGACAGGAAGGCCCGAGTTCACATAGTGCCTACTATGTGTGGAGTCCTAGGCTAGTTAGGTACCCTCATTTTTGTTAATCTGCAAAGAGAGAAGGCAGGCGGGCTCATGCCCATCCCTGAATGGCCTTACGTGGGGTTCATTAAAATGGAGCCTCCCAACCTCTCCTAGGGCTGGAGTTCCCTTCTGACAGTGTGGGAGGAACTGCTTACCTATAAAAGACAGCACTAGGGAGATCACAGTCCATCCACCCCCCCCCCACCCTCCCAGGCTCTTAACCTCTGTCCCCTTCACTGGTCACTTACCCTCTCCAGTTCTTTCCCATGGGGTTACTCATTAAGTACATTGGTCTGCTGCCATGTTGTGCCTCCTCCCAACTTTCCCTTCTAGGAATTGGTGTGGCCTTAACTAGGCTTCAGAAAGAATTTCTGTAGCAGAAAGTGACTTGGAGGGGGAAGGGATTGCCCAAGGTTACAGAAGTGGGATCTCCAGACTCCAAACCCCAACCCTAAAATCACTGGGCCACATGGGGTGAGAGTGGAACAATTTTCCAGCTTGCCAGCCAAACTGTTCTTAGACTAAGACTCCTCTGAAGCTTAAATTCAATTCAATAAGCATTCAGTTGACACCCACTGTGTATTGGGTAGGCATTAGGCAAGCTAGAATACAAGCCTTATTTAAGCATTTATTAAACACTATTGAGACAGGTCTTGCCCATCTGCACCTCTCCATCCTAGGGCACTCCATCAGGGCCTCTCCTAAGTACATCAGAGAGGTGAGAACCTTCTTCCCAACAGTCTCCTAGCATTGGCAGAAGCTGAGTGGGGCACTTAGCTGTCTCCCTCTGACCAGCTCAGCTTCTTTGCCCATAGTCAAGAAACCCAGACTTCAAATTAAACGATGTTCCAGCGATTCCAACTTCCTAATTTTACAAATGAGGAAACTGAGGCTGTGAGATATTAAATGACTCTCCCAAGGTCACACAGGCAGGAGGGAGAGCATATCAAGGAAAGTATGTTTAAGGTGGATCAGGAAAGAGGTGTTAATTTCCCAATTAATTGGTTAATGAAGGAGGTGCCTTGTGCTCTGGTAATAGGATAAAACTGCTTTATTTGGCTTTTGTATGATGTCTGCCCTGGATAACACACCCACTTCTTGCAGGAACGTAATACAGACCTGTTACTTCCTTCACCTTGGAGCCAGTTTCATTTTTTTGTCCCATTAGTTTTTTCACAACCATTAGTCCTTTGGCATTGTCTTGGATCATTGTATTGCTGAAAATAACTAAGTCATTCACAATTCTTCCCCCAAATTACTACAGCTTGTTTAGCCATTCCCCAATTGATAGCCAGTTTAAGATTTGATATCTTAGACCACTTTCTTTCACTGATTTTCTTGGTGTCCTTGAACTTTTGTTTTCCCAGATGCATTTTGCAACTGCTAGATTGCTAGAACAAAATTATTTGTTCTAGCCCTATAAAATAATTATATGGTATGGTGCTGAATAAATAAGTTAATTTAGGTAGAATTGTGATTTTTATTATAATGGCTCAGCCTACCCATGAACAGTTAATATTTTCCCAGTTGTTTAGATTTGACTTTAAAAAGTGTTTTGAGACTGTGTTCACATAGTTCTTGGGTCTGTCTTGGCAGATAAACCCCCAAGCAGTTTACATTATCTACAATTATTTTAAATGGAAATTATCTTTCTATCTCTTGCGGCTGAATTTTGTTGGTAATATATAGAAATACTGATGATCTGTGTGGGCTAATTTTGTGTCCTACAACTTTGCTAAAGTTGCTAACAATTTGAAATAGTTCTTAAATTGATTCTTTAGTATAGCATCTAGTACAACAGTATCATTGATTCTAAGTATAACATTGTATCATCTACAAAGAGTGAGAGTTTTATATGTTCACTTTTTGGTTTTTTTTTTTCTCTCATTTTTTTTTTTATGTTTGTTGTTTTTCTTTCCCAACATGATTCATAAACAAATGTATATTCTAAAAAGTTAATATACATGTATAACCAGAAAAAATAAAACAATTAATTAAAAGAAAAAAAGAAAGAGGATATTAAGGGCAGTAATATGAGCCTGAAGAATTTTTCAGCTGGGGAATTATAGGATAAAATGAAATATATTTAACAACTTTAAAACTTTATTTGTTAGAAAAACATTATGATTTAATGAGTAGAGAGGTGGTCTTGGAGGAAGGAAAATTTGGGTTCAAGTCATCCCTATTATGAATACCTTGCATGAGGACCTTAAATTCTTTTTTTTTTTAAATTTATTTTATTTGAAAAAAAAACAGTAAGAAAAAAAATCAGAAAAGAAATACAAAACAAAATAAAGCAAAGCAAAACAGAATATTGTCATGTGCCCAGCAGAATATCAGGGAGGATTTAGAACATCAGGGAGGATTCAAAATATATAACAACAAATTACTAGATCAAGAAAGTAGATAAATAGATATTAGTAGAAGAAATTCATGAATGTCCACTTTTTCTTTACTTCCTTGTAAATTATTCTTTAGTTCTCTGCTACATACCTTATTTTTGTTGTTCTTTTTTCCCCCTTTCATCTCTCCCCAACCTCCACGCAAAGGGTAGTTAATAAAAGACATATTTATATATACATATATAGATATATACATTCATGCACACACACCCACATACCACCCCCACACACCCACACACATCTTTCCTATCCCTGCTGCCTCTTCAATTAAATTCTGCTCCATAACTTGCCTTACTATTATTTAACTTCCCCCCCACCAAAGGATCTTTTTCCTGTCTTCTTCCCTACTCTTTACTTCCCTATCTTCCTATCCCTCCCCCTTATTTTGGAGGGTGCTATACTTTTCATGGTATATGTAGTGTTGCCTATTGAACCCATTCCTGATGTCACTTAAATTTTTAGTGCTCTAGGCCAGAAGTTGGCAAATATGCTACTTACCTGCCTTACTGTAACCAAGTTCAGTCCATCCAGGGAAATATCTAACAAAATAAATAAAAGCACAATAAAAAGAGAGTGATGGCTTTGTTTCCTCATTGCCTATTCTAATTCCTTTAATTTCTTCTTTTTTTCTTATTGCTACAGCTAACATTTCTATTACAATATTAAATAATAGAGGTGATAATCTTTGCTTCCTTGCTTCATCCCTGATTGTTTTGGGAAGCTTTCTACTTCATCCTCCTTATAGATAATGAATGTTGTTAGTTTTAGATAATTGCTTATCATTTTAAGGGAAACTTCATTTATTCCTATGTTCCCTAATATATATTTTTTAATAGGAATGGATGCTGTATTTTGTCAAAAGCCTTTTCTGCATATGTTGAGGTAATTATATGATTTCTGTTCATTTTCTTATTGATCTAGTATTGATCTAGCAGATAGTTTTCCTAATATTGAACCAGCTCCAGTACTCTTTGTTTCCTGTTGCCAGTGGCAACTCCTTATTCTCAGTTTCATTGCACTTTGTCTTCACCTCTTCATGGTCCTTTGGGCATACTCAACATTAATTTTTCAGAGACCATGGTATTCCAGGCCTGACAGCCACACCAGAAATGAGGTTCAAAGACAAACATGAAAATTGGACCCAGATCTCAGGACCTTATGTTCTCACACATAGAAACAAGAAAAGCATCAGCTTGCCTGCCTAAAGGTACTGTGGGGATAGATGAGATCAGTAAAGCTTTATCAGAGGAAGTGACACTGATCTGAACCTTGAAGAAAGTTAAGGACTCTGAGATGATGCATGAAGAAAACACACTTGACAGAGGAGATATGGGGATAGAAAGCCAAATGCCAAATTTGGGGGTCTGACATGGTCTGTTCAGTGGGAGACAGCATAGTATAGTGGGAAGACTTCTGGTTCTAGAATGAGAGATCCTGGGATTCTGGGTCAGAAAACTACATTCTTCTTCCCTCAAAGATGGAACATTGCCTTAAAGTGATTGGAAAGTAGCAAAAATAAGGAAAAGTTAAGGTAAAGCAATTATTCTCCTAAAACTACTAGGGAAGATCCCAGGGGTGACCTGATCTCAAGGGAGGAGTTCAGCCTATTGAAGTGCAAATACCTTTAGGCCAACTCTGCAGAATCCACAAACTACAAGCCTTGGGGGCAGCTGGGTTAGGAGGCAACTTCAGCCTCTGGAACTTTCACCCCTAGGATAGAATAGGGCTTGAAAGACTAAGCAGAAGATTTAGAGACCTTCCATTGTGTTCCAAATGTTTTCCCTCCCTTCCCTCCACCCCCTTCCTTAGACAAGAAGTAATCCAATATATATTAAATATATGCAATTCTCCCATACATATTTCCACAAATATCTTATTGCCCAAGAAAAATCAGATCAAAAAGGAAAAAAAAAAATGAGAAAGCAAACAATAAAAAAAGTGAAAATATTATGTTGTGATCCACACTCAGTCCCCACAGTCTCTCGCTCCATGTATATGGCTCTCTCCATCATTAGAATTGGCCTGAATCATTTCACTGTTGAAAAGAACCATGTACCTACATATGTATAGTAAAAAAAGAACTTTAAAAAAAAAGAAAAAAAGAAAAGAACCATGTGCATCAGAACTGATTATCGTACAATCATCTTCTGGTTCTGCTCACTTCACTCAGCATCAGTTCCTTTAAGTCTCTCCAGCCTTTCTGAAATCATCCTGCTGATCATTTCTCATAGAACAATAATATTCTATAACATTCATATACCGTAACTTATTCAGCCATTCCCCAATTGATGGGCAGCCACTCACTTTCCAGTTCCTTGCCACTACAAAAAAAGGCTGATAAAAACATTTTTCCACACGTGGGTCATTTTCCCTCCATTATGATCTCTTTGGGATACAGGCCCAGTAGGGGAACTGCTGGATCAGTATGATAACTTTTTGGGCATAGTTCCAAATTGCTTTCCAGAATGGTTGGATCAGTTCACAACTCCACCAACAATGTATTTGTGTCTCAGTCTCCCCCCATTCCCTCCAACATTCATCATTATCTTTTCCTGCCACCTTAGTCAATCTGAGAGGTGTGTAGTGGTCACTCAGAGTTGTCTTAATTCACATTTCTCTGATCAATAGTGATTTATGGTTTCAATTTCTTCATCTGTAAATTGTTCATATCCTTTGATCATTTATTTATCAGTTGAAAAATGGCTTGAATTCTTATAAATCTGACTCAATTCTCTCTCTATATATATATTAGAAATGAGGTGTTTATCAGAACCTTTGAATATAAAAAAAATCTTCCCCCCCCTCCCAGTTTATTGCTTCCCTTCTGATCTTGTCTGCATTGGTTTTGTTTCAAAATTACCCATTTTGTATTCAATAATGTTCTCCAGTCCTTCCTTCTACACAGATCTGAGAGGTAAACTATCATCTGTTCTTCTAATTTGGTTATAATTCACTCTTTATGTCTAAATCATGAATCCATTTCAACCTTTTCTTGGTAGAGGGTGTGAAGTATGGGTCAATGCCTAATTTCTGCCATATTTATTTTCAATTTTCCCAGCA
This sequence comes from Myrmecobius fasciatus, assembly GCA_023553655.1. Lineage (NCBI taxonomy): Eukaryota > Metazoa > Chordata > Mammalia > Dasyuromorphia > Myrmecobiidae > Myrmecobius > Myrmecobius fasciatus. Next base: position 157,211 of record JAJPUD010005183.1, read on the forward strand.
GTTTTTTTTCTTATCAAATAGTGAGTTTTTATCCCCAAAGCTGGGGTCTTTGGGTTTGTCAAACACTAGATAACTATAGTCATTGATTATTTTGTCCTGTGAAGCTAACCTATTCTATTGTGGAGTACTCTTTCTTGGCCAGTACCAAATGGTTTTGATTACCACTGCTTTATAATATAGTGTTAGGTCTGGCACAACTAGGCCATCTTCATTTGCATTTTTTTTCATTAATTCCCTTGAAATTTTTGACCTTCCCAATCGCCTCAGCCGAAACAAATAAATAAATAAATTCATTCTTGACCTTTTGTTCTCTCAGATGAACTTTGTTATTATTTTTTCTAGGTCTATGAAGTAATTTCTTGGGAGTTTGATATGGCATTGAATAAGTAGATTAATTTAGGTAGTAGTATCATTTGTATTATATTAGCTCAGCCTACCCATGGGCACTTGATATTTTTCCAATTGATTAGATCTGACTTTATTTGTGTGGAAAGTGTTTTGCAATTGCGTTCATATATTTCCTGACTTTTTCTGCACAAGAAAAAAAAAATGTTTAAAGGAAAATGGCTCTGAAGTTCTATAACAAGAAGGTGAAATAAAAGTAGAGAAAATCTGGATCACTACCTGAGATCTCAAAAGGAAAACTTATAGGAATATCATAGCCAAGTTTCAAAGCTCCCAGGTTAAGGGGAAAATATTACAAGCAACCAATTTAAATATCAAGGAGCTACAATAAGCATTACATAAGATCTAGCAAGTTGAAGGACCATAGGTCTTGGGACACTATGTAGATCACTTTTGTAGAACAAAAGAGCTGGAATTATGGCTGAAGATAATTTGCCCAGCAAAGTTAAATATAATTAGGGCAGCTAGGTGGCGCAGTGGATAGAGCACCAACCCTGAAGTCAGGAGGACCAGAGTTCAAATGTGACCTCAGACACTTAACACTTCCTAGCTGTGTGACTCTGGGCAAGTCACTTAACCCCAAATGCCTCAGCAAAAAGCAAAAAATAAATAAATAAAAGTTAAGATTAATCTTGAATGGGAAAAAATGGGTGTTTAATGAATTGGAAGGATTTCAGTTATTTGTGACAAACACAGAAGCACTTGCTAAAAAAATTGACATATGCAATCCAGGAGAAATATTAGGTAAACAGTAAAGAGCAGTTATAAGGGACTCAATAAGTTTATATGTGAAAATGTTATCAGTACTCTTATGACTGTCATCATTACTCTCAATGGAAATGGGTTAAAAAGGGAAAATCTATACTTCTAGAAAGGTATAGAAGTCTTCTAATTTGGAAAGAGATAAGAGGGATAGTATAAGGGAGGGACTTTTAAAAGGTTGTATAGATTAAGGAGTAGAAGGGGGAAAGATAAGGAAGAAACTTTTAGAAAGATAGGTAGATTAAGGTGAAGAATGTGGGGCAAGGATAAGGGAGAGACTTTTTATGGGATTAAGAAATAGAAGAGCAAGGTAGTGACTGAAGTAATTTAGACAGTGAGGAGGCATAGAGCAAATGGGGGAGAAGGATAATAAGGAAAAATAATATAGAGGGAAATATACAATATATAACTTAGAATGTGAATGGGATGAATTAATTAA